>JAODAL010010598.1:0-104293 GCA_025379985.1 Phyllomedusa bahiana
ATAATTTTCAAATCCCCACAAAACAAAATTGCTGTATTCAAATTTAAGTGCTAGTACCTCTATCAACAAAGCTTGACTGACCAAAAGTGAAAAAAACACCTGTCTGAAATGTATATGGATAATAAACGGTATTATGGCACTATCAATTCACACTGTGGTGACTACAAAATTGCTAGGTTCAAATTTAACTGCAAAGTAGCTCTATCAACAAAGCTTGTCTATCAACAAAGCTTGACTGACCAAAAGTGAAAAAACACCTGTCTGAAATGTATACGGATAATAAACGGTATTTTTGGCACCTATCAATTCACCTGTGGTGACTACAAAATTGCTGTATTCAAATTTAACTGCAAAGTAGCTCTATCAACAAAGCTTGACTGACCAAAAGTGAAAAAAACACCTGTCTGAAATGTATACGGATAATAAACGGTATTTTTGGCACCTATCAATTCACCTGTAGTGACTACAAAATTGCTGTATTCAAATTTAACTGCAAAGTAGCTCTATCAACAAAGCTTGACTGACCAAAAGTGAAAAAAACACTTGTCTGAAATGTATACGGATAATAAACGGTATTTTTGGCACCTATCAATTCACCTGTGGTGACTACAAAATTGCTGTATTCAAATTTAAGTGCTAGGTACCTCTATCAACAAAGCTTGACTGACCAAAAGTGAAAAAAAACACCTGTCTGAAATGTATATGGATAATAAACGGTATTTTTGGCACCTATCAATTCACCTGTGGTGACTACAAAATTGCTGTATTCAAATTTAACTGCAAAGTAGCTCTATCAACAAAGCTTGACTGACCAAAAGTGAAAAAAACACCTGTCTGAAATGTATACGGATAATAAACGGTATTTTTGACACCTATCAGTACACCTGTGGTGACTACAAGCGGGCATCACCACCGGACATGTATGCTCGTAGCAGCAGGGACAGGAACCAGGACAGGCAAATGTACAGCAGTGAAGAAACAGGTCACCGCGACCCCCAAACAGGGAGCCACAGTGGAGACATGGCAGGCATGGACACGCCGACGGTCCCTGGCAGGGACCGCGGCGTGAAGTGTGACACCTTCTTTATCAAGCCATAAAGTATACCACAGCTTTTTCTAAATTTGTATGTTTTTTAAAAATGATGAAATGTGCCTAAATGTATATAGACAATATTGGAAATGAATAAAGTACAATACTATTTAAATAGTCTATTACCATCGTTTTCTAGACTTGTCATATATCATTCCATCGTCTTTTTAAGTGTTAGTGCTGGTGTTCATTTGGATTCCCTATATGGAACTCCCATTTCATTTAGCTCACGTCTTAGTGTTCTGTCACAAACATTGACTCTTTTACTGCACACGTGGTTTTTCTGGTATTTATCTGTCGGTATTTTAATTTTTTTAACCATAATTTTTATTGAGATTATAACTGAGTTTAACAAAAAGAAAAAAAAATCCCAGCTGCACACTCGAACGGCAACGTTTCGAAGGCTCCGCCTTCTTTCTCAAGCTTGAGCCTTCGAAACATTGGCGTTCGAGTGTGCAGCTCGCTTCATGTCAACATCTCCTCTGCTACTCTGACTGAGTGAACTTTCAATATAATGAACTGAATACCGGACTTCAAACTTAAGTATACCACTACTCACTTTTCTATCACTAGATTAACTTTTTAAATGTTTGTCCTGAAGTATATGGATTTATTTAATAAATATTTTGCAATATAACGATATATGTTCAAGCCTGCTATCATTGAGATATAAGGTGCATGAGAGCTGAGAAGGCAGCTCTATATAGCGGCTTGGAGTAAAGTGGTATACGTTGACAGAATCATTTATACTGAAAGTGCTTGATTAAAATTATTCACTTTTATTTGTTTGAGATATTTTACATGAAGTCTGTGTTTAGCTATTAAAGAAACATTCATTTGTGTTCCTAGTATGATTTTTGTATCTTCTACATAATAAAAAAAAACTTGGTAACCATACTGTAAAGCTATGTCTACACGGCAACAGTAAAATGCCGTTAAAAAATCCAACAGTATTTTACAATCACCATACCATGGTTTTTGGATCAGTAAGAAGAAGGAAGGTTGTCCAGAGTCCTCCAAAAATAAGTCTTTATTCCAAGTTATACCATGTCAAAAGTAGATTACACAGACCAACAAACAGACGCTTACGCGTTCCAGACCACACGGGCCCTTAATTATAGAATAATAACAGACACAAGTGAACTCATTAAAAAGACTAGATCAACCAATCAGATCTAATTATAAAATCACATGATGTCTTTATCCCGTTGATAAACCTTGTCTATAACAATACAATATAATTGTCAGGGCTGGGCTGTGCTCAGGCTCTAGGGATCTGCAGGCTGCAGCAGCTGATGCACGATCCCACCCTGATACACATGCTGCTGACAACTCTGTGAGTGACAGGGGCCCAGCCAGTCCTGACAGGGGGCGAGTTGCACCAGCCAATGGGAGGACACCGAGGCCGCTCCAATCAGCTGCAGGGGCGGTATCCAGGAATCCCATTTAAACTCCCTGAAGGCTGGGTGCTGCGCCTGTGATATTCCTGGCTACCTTGTTATTTGTTTTTGTATTTGCTTATCCGTATACCTGACCTCGGCCTGTTCTCCTGACCCCGGTTTGTCTCCTGATTTTGTACCTCGCTCCCGTTCGTGTTTGACCTCGGCTTGTTTACGTTTATCCCTCTGGTTCTGATTTGTGGCTTTGGCGTTCCTATTTGATATTGATCCGGACTGTCTGACTATTCTACTTCCTCACGTCCCTAGCACTTTAGCAGAGCAGGGACTGTCGCCCAGTTGCCGTCTGCCGCCTAGGGCAGCACGTCAAGTAGGCAGAGACAGTGGGCTGGTTCCAGTTAGGGCTCACTGCACCTCTCTTGACGTGACATTAATATATAAAATATATGGTTAGTAATACAGTACCAAATCAGTTCTTTTATTAAGATCAAATGGATGGTATGTTTTTAAAAGAAACATCCAAAAGGCCTCTCTGGAGCGCAGTTTTTGGATGTGATCACCTCCTCTCCTAGAAAAGTAACCCATTCCAGACCCACAACTGTAAGGCCTTGTCCCCACGGCACTGTTTTTCAGCCGGTTTTCAGTTTTAAAAACTGGCTGCAAACCGGCTGACAACTTTTACACAGACCTTAATGGAAAATCTATGCATCAGTCCCCACTGCACGGATTTTCTGCCCGGCGGTTATTCAGACCACCGGCGGTCCGAAAAACATAGAACATGTTCATTCTTCTGACCGGTTTTCGGACGGAATATGAACATGTCTATGGAAAAGGAGGGGGGGGGCGCTTTTCTCTGCTTATCGCGGAGAAAAGCCATCTCCCTGTGGCCGTGTGCATGGCACAAAAACACGACAAATACCAGTCAGATAAACCTACTGGTATTTGTACTGTGCTGTGTAAACGGCCCTTAAGGGAATCCATACAGCGAGTGTGAAGCAGTATACAATGCGCTGAAACAGCTGATATACGATTAAAATCAGCAGATTTTACATCTGAAATATGATGACGGGTCCTAACCTTTAAAGGACACGATGTGCTACCCACATATTGTCTTTTGCACGTTTCACATGAGATTAAATATACCACAAAGGTGGTGTTGTAGTTAATGCAAGCTTTTAGATTGTAGCTCTTTTGTGTTACATAAGAAGAGAACTTACTGACAACTTTTAAAAAACAGCAACAAATACAGCGTGTGTGGGAGCATTTAAAATAGCCTGGAAAATTTAACCAAGTTGGCTTAATAGAATTATGGACTGGGAGGAGAGCTGGTGAAAGCATATTTGCCAAGGTTAAACTTTTTTGTGAAACGCATCTATACCCATTTTGTAAAATTCTGTAATATTCTGAGTCATTATAAAGGACCGCGAGATGCTTAGAGATTCTTTTAGAAATATCCTGAAACTCCTTAGAGAGTTTAGTAAAAAATGTAAAAAGTAGTTTTTGGATCATTACGGTGTGCGGATTTTGGCTGACCCAGCACATAGGACTGTACTAGAATGGATTATTTGGCGGATTATAGAACACGTTCTATAAACCGGCGGTTTACAAATCCAACAATAGAAAATCTATGCTGTGTAGACTACAGATTGGATTTTCTATTGAGATCTATGGACTGGTTACAGTTTGATTTTTTTTCGGATTCTAAATAATGAATCTGCTTAAAAATCTGACCAAAAACCAGTGCTGTGAAGACATGGCCTAAGTGTGGTAATTCAGAAGTTGTTTGCCAGGCATTGTAGGTGAGAATATGTTGACATGTATTCATTATGATAAAATGCATACTTTACAGTACAAAATGAATATGATCTATTCATGCCAGTATGAAATTATTTTGGACTGACATTGAGTGACTATACTAAATACACGAGGAAAGGAACTTAAAAAAGAATGTTCCGCCAAGTTTCTTACCAGCTGAGTCTGTCACATTTGAGATCCTTGCTGCCTTCTGTGTTCTTGTCTAAATTAAGTTTTTGCATGAAAAATGTTTCTTTAGTGATAGTAAAAGTGGATTATTATTGCTTCGGGATGTAAATTTGTCTTGTTTTTTCAGTAGTTCCCCAGATGTTCCGATTCATCATCATTCCTCTAAAGGGCTAAAGCCACATAAGCAATACAGGTAGATGTTTAGTGCCTTAAGAGATATATGGGTCTCTTTATTGCAACATAAGTGCTATGTGCACAGATTGAATATTAAACCCATATATTCTCACACACTCATTTATTTCTTATCTGATGACCAGGAAGGAATTGCGTAACACGCATAACACAATTATTGAGCATATTAGTTTTAAATACATCGAGATAGAGGAATTGCTTGAGGCATCACAGCAGAGTTGTAGTAGTATCAGTAGGGAAAGGCGTATGTTGCATTATAAATGTAACCCAGAAAGAGAAAAACATTTTAAAACATGCCATACACTGAAGTGATAACATAATAAGGCAGAAATCTCATCTCCTTGGTGCCATCCCTAACACATTTATTGTGGAGTTGTCATGCATTAACGCAATCAGGTATATATTTACTGCAGATCATTACAGGGTCAACTTGCCTAAGTACACGATGGCCAAGAAAAAGGTGGCTGCTGTCCCTGAAACGAGACCATCTTTATGAATCAAGCCTTGTGGCCCTGTCCTTCTGCAATTCCTGCAACTGACCAGTCAATTCTGATAGGCCGATCTTAGTTATATTTGACAAAGTTAAATGAATTTTCCACATGACACAACAAACTGACTGGAGCTTAGTGAAACAGCACCAAGCAAATGCCAAGGGGGAGCTGGCAGAGGTCCTATCCTGCTGACTGCTATGATTGGTCAGTCTGTACAGAGCATCACAGCTGAACAAGCCATTTTAAAGTAACGAAAAAAAATGGTGAGAGAAAGACGCTTGCACAGCTCTTCTCTTTTATTTCTATGGCAGTTTCAAATATAGCCAGGCAAGTGAGCTTGGGTATATTCAGAACTCTCATAGATATGAATGGGGGAGCTCTGCAAGTGCGGCCCTCACTCCATTCACTGAAGCCAGCTCGTACCTCATCTCTGAAGGGGATTTTGCTTCATGGCAAATCCCATTTGAGTAAAGCAGTGTATAATTCATCTGTGCTGAACTTCTGTGTAGAGCAGCAATCTGCAGTATGTCCTTTTGAAGCCTATTATGCTAGTAGTGGACACCTATCATATCACCTTTATCGTGTAAAAATCCTTCTGATGTTTCTGTTTTTCCTTTGTGCTGCCTGCCGCTAGGGGCTGATTAGTGATGTCAAATTGATCAGCCCCTTTTTTTTGGGATAATCCATTATATCATCATCTTTGCACAGAATTATATTAGTAGTTATGTTTAGCTACTATCTACATAGGTAGGGCATTAGGGTAGCAGAGATTTAGATTTGAAGGATATACTTTATATTTTTTCTAACATGGCGTCACAAAATCGAGTAACATATACTGTAATATCACTAAATGGATCCCTTAGGGGCTTTGCAAATGTGTCATGGTTCCTGAAAACCATTCTGGTAGAATCAGCGAGTGAGTGCACTCCATACCTCCTTAATGCCTCATTGATGGATATGTACATTATGGAGCATTAATGGGTTAATGATCAAACTTGTCAACTATGCCTTGTTATTCCGTGTCAAGAATTTAGAAAAAATTAAACTTTGAATTTTCATATTCACATTACTATAAGTTATAGGAAGCAATCAGATTATCAAAATGGTCAGTACACACCTGGATGACTCCTTTTGCTTTGGTTCCTCAAGGCTAATCTAAAAGATGAAGCTAAAAAATGGGAATATATCATTAAAGGGGTTTTGCCACAATCTCATTTCATACCTCCTGTTTCCAGCTCTTTAGCTCTGTGTGCTCAGAAGGGGGCGTGTGTGATTTGTTTGAATTGCATATCATGTGACCCAGCAGGATGACATCACCAGGCCTTTCCTCTCTGTAGTCGGAGAAAGGTCTGTTTATGTAAAGCAAGGTGAGTAGCTGAGAGGTAACACTTTTTTTCTCTTTCTCAATACACATATCTCTTTGAGGTTTCTTTTTTATTTATTTGCATTGTTTGACTAATTACTAAGGAGTACAAAGGACAGGAGTAGAATGACAGCACCTGGGGTTTGAACACCTACTAGCTGCCTGAGAGGAGAGGTGATGTCTGAGCATGTGCGACCAGGACTGAGGAGCTCACAGCCCTGGTCCTATCCCCTGGAGATGAGCTGTAAACAATAGATCACTAAGCGAGCAGCTAAAACAAAAACGGTGCAGAATTTTTTATAATAATGAATGATGAAAATGTTTGTTATTTTATTTGCAAGCTTCCCACGTCAATTTTACTTTGTGGCAAAACCACTTTAAGGCCAAAACTAGCTGTGGTGCTGAGGAGTTAATAATAATAATTAGGTTTGGGGCATATAATAGCAGGCAGTATTATGCCAGCATCCCACGCAGTCTGCTGGTAAAGACCTACTCACTGTGTTCATCATGCTACTCTTCCCTGTGTCATGTCATCTCTCTGAAGCTACTGCTCTCTCCTTGCTCCTATATGTTCAGCACTGATGCATCCTGCTGTTGCTGGATAATCTCCCCCTGTGTATAGGGAGATGAGGACAGACTCTTCAGAGGGGTTGTCTCAGTACAAAAATTAGCTTTAAACATGTAGACACTGCTAATTGAACGTTTTTACCAAATATATTGCTTTATTTTTTTTTGGCTTTGTTGAGAAGATAAGAGAGATTTTATCAGCTCTGAGAGCATTCACCATGTTACCGACCTGCTCTCTCCTTCTCTCGCTGCTCTGTCTGCTAGCAGTGAGTGACGTCAACACAGATCGTACTGCCGGCAGCTTGAGAATAGTGTATTATCTCAAACAAGTAATGATTCTCCTTTCTTTGTTTACTTTGAGCACTTTAGCTCTGTGCACTTATAGATAACATCTCCTGCTTTTTTGTCAGTGCTTTTAGAAGAGTTGTGAATTCTGAGCTGATATGCTAATAATTGCTATAGAACCACACACAGCCTGACCAGGAAGAGACAGGATGCATGAATCTGAATCTGCTTTTAGCTTAGTGAAACAGCGTGGTGAGACAACCCTTAAAGTCCCAGGTCTGAAAAGGCCTTAATGACTAGCAAGTTTTTTTTAGTTTTTGTCTCCCTGCATTTCAATAGTTGTCATTTTTATTGTTTTTTTTTGTAATGTATGCACAATAACTTTATTAAATAAAAAAAAAAAAAACTTTTTATGTTTTTTTTTTAATTTTTTTTAATCCCATTAAGGGATTTTTTTAAAAAACTTTTTGTTTTACACTTAGTAATGTATTAACATATTCATGTATGCTAATACATTACTAACTGTGTCATACTGACAAAGGCAGCAATCAGTGCAGAACACAGGGTTGCTATACAGATGCTCCCCAAGCTCCATTAGGTCACGGGAGTCCCAATCACCCAATGGAGCAGGGGAATCCACTTTGATTATGCCACGGACACAGACCATGGCAATACTACTGATTCAGGGACTGCCCTTGAGTGGTACCTGGTGACTAACAGCCAAAGTCTGTACTCACTATGAAAGGCTCTAGGGAAGATTAGGTAGCCACTTATTTACGCCCCCTCCAGGGTAATCCCAGCAAGCGGTGCAGAGGGTCCACACCCACCATTGACACAGTAAATTCGGTTCATGGACTTTGCAGACAAATTGGGACTCAGTGATTCCAAGACCAATGTACAAATCTTTTATGAGATAGTGTTTTCTCAATGTGAGCTTCAATATCAACTGATACGGGCAATGAATATAGTGGCAACTCAGCTGCAGGATTTGTTTACCTCAGTCTCCGCCCTGTCTAATGCCTCTACAGTGACCAGCCAGCCTCCCTTGATATCGACAACTCTTCATGGGTACCACCTTTGGCTCTTGTCTCCAGTGGAGAAGCCAGGCTCCAACTTCCACTTCCTTCCTGCTACGAAGGGGATCCTAATAATAATAATGATGATGATGATAATAATAATAATAATCTGTACTTATAAGCGCCAACATATACGGCAGCACTCTCCCGAGGAGAGTTGCAGGTTCATGAACCAGTGTGAAATTCATTTCCGTCTCCACGCCCATCTCTTTCCTTTGGACCAGACCAATATTGCATTTTTGGTCTCTCTGTTGTCCATTAAAGCCTATGCCAAATCCCATATAAGAGCATGGAGAAATCCATGATTTAGCAAGACTCTTGGAGATGTTTCAAGTAGTATTTGAGAAACCAGGCAGTACTTCCTCAGCTGCCTCATCCCTCTTGACTTTAAGACAGTGCACTGATTCTGTGGCCCAGTAAGCTCTACACTTCTGTATCTTGGCTGCAGACCTGGATTGGAATGAGGTCATCATGGCGAACTTTTGGCAGGGCCTTTCTGGTTGCATTAAGGATGAATTTGAGGGCAGAGATCTACCATCTTCCCTGAATGCTCTTATACACCTTAACACTAGAACTGATCTCTGTTTTGGAAAACAAGCTCTTGAAAGAACTGAAGTCTCTTCTCGAGACAGAAAACCTACCAGGCTGGCTCCAAATTTTCAGTGTCTCTTGCTGCCGCAAGCTACATTTTTAACTGTAGAGCGAATGCAAATAGAGCATCTAAATTTTTAGTGTACAAGCGCAACAGCAAAGGCATAGAGAAAACGATTGTATGTACTGAGCGAGCAAAGAACACTATGTTTGCCAGTGCCCTGTGAAACTCCAGCCTCTAGGGTTGGCAGTAGAGGTGCCTAAATGAGAAAGATTACTATTCAAAGCTATTGACTGAAGTCACCCTAGTCTGGTGAGGGAAATATCTCTCGGATTTAAGACATTTAGCCACGAATACACCTTTGCTGGACACTAGGATGCATGGGACTAGGAATTTAAGCTCAGGCAAGGTGTGTAGGGAGGATCTGCCTAATATACCCACTGACGGTAAGGGATAGGTTTGGGAAGTGCAACACTGCAGGCTTTGTGGCTTGAAATGTCTGTAGAGTCTAGTCGCGCCTCCTTATAGACAGATGGAGACTATCCAGCAACATCAGGATGTAGCAGTGCTGAACATGTAGTAGCAAGCAGCTAGATACAGCTTTAGACAGGGAAAAGCAGCATGGTGAATGTGCTGAGTAGGTCAGCACCTGCAGACATTGCAGAATGCCAGCATTATAGGCAGAATGGAGTAGAGTAAGTGCAGTTTAAAAAAAAAAATAAAAAAATATTAGAGTGTCACATTCCCATTTCCTGTATACTGATTCTCTCTCTTCCATGTGAAAGAGAAACATCTCACAATAGCCAGAGCCTCTTCCAAAAGGATGAGATAACCCAGTGTATACCGCTGTTTCAGGTTCTTAATATTGATCATCTCTATTTTTTTTTAAGGCATAGTTTTGTTTGGAAACCTACAGTGAGCAAATGAGCAATGGAAAGAGGAGGCCTGGTCTGATTACTCACACTTTCTTTTACATCATGTGGATGATTAGGTGCGTCACTTATTTGGGAAGAGATGGCACCATAATGGACTATGGGACGAACCAAGCAAATAGAGGCAGTGTCATGCTCTTGGCAGAGAAACCTTGGTCCTGGTTTCCATTAAGATGTTTTTTTAACATGCACTACCTTTCTAAGCATTGTTGCAGATTGGGCACATCCCTTAATGGCAAGTGCTTCTGTCAGCAAAATAAAGCACCCTGCCATACTTTAAAAATTATTCAGGAATTGTTTGAGGGACATGAGAAAGAGTTAAAAAATGTAACTTGGTCTCAAAATTTATAGATCCTTAATCAGATTGAACAGATTGAATATGTTTTTCAAAAGTCTGATTCGTGACTGAGCTGTCTCACAACTTACAACACTTAAAAAAGTGCTTTTAATTCGGTGGCAGATACCACCAGATACCTGAAATCTGTTTCAGTGGCAATAGGGGAAACCTATGTACTGTTATGGTTATGGAGTGGATCTTCTGGACCATTGCAAGTGGTGGTATAAGCCACGTCAGGAAACGGAGTCTAAAGAACCTCCCAGTCTTCGGCAGAGCATGCCGCAAGGCCAGTTAAACATTTTTGATAGGAGACTCCCAGGTTGCTACCTCTAATGCGACTTGTTATAGCATGGTACTGAATCCACAGGCTAGAGCATGGTCAGGGACAAGCAAGACGGTCTGGGCATGCGGCAGACAAGAAGGTATAGGGTCAGCGGCTGGCGATTAACCGATCACTGGTGCACTGGCACTTTAAATTTCACAAAGCCGGTATGCGCATGCCCTAGGGAGAAGAGCAGAGAACCACAGTGGAGCAGGAATTAGGAGAGGTGAGTAATGTGAGTGCTGGTCAGGGGAGACACGAGCGCACCAGCAGCCCAGAGTGGGGGCCGCGGCGCGACCTGTGACATGTACACAATATTAAATAAGTGATTTTAATTTCTTATTGGTATATATAGTTGAGTACAGAAATATTTAGACTGTGACACAATTCAATCTCTGCATACTACCACAGTGGATTTGAAAAGTCTTCAATATGGTGCAAACTTTCTGCGTTAATTTAGCAGGATTAACAAAAATACCAATGTTTTTAAGTTTTACAAGAACAGACTAGAAAAGTCTTTTTCAGTCTAAAACAGTTTATATTTACTGTTTTAAGAAGGTTAAGAAACCTTTCCTGACCTAACTTTAGTAGCTTATTATGCTTTTCATTAATAAATGACCAACTTAACCAGAAACATATCAGTAAATGCTGTCATCCCGCCTTTCTACATCTACTTACACATTATAGACCAAACTTGCACAATATTGCAGGACACGGGGACCTGACAGCCCAGAACCACCCCCTCTCCAAACACTTGGGACTACCCCCAGACCACCTGGTAATGCCTTTAGACCTCCCCACCCTCCCCCCCAAAAAAAGAAAAAAAAAATATTTGGTACTACCTATTTTGGGCTAGGACTTACATATTTCACAGAGAAAAGTCTGGCACCAAGTACGGATAACAACTGGGCGATTTTTTTTTCACAAAATAGTAGCCAAGAGATCAGAGGGGCAATAGCGCTGACATGTTTTGGGCAGTAATGCCCTTAGTCATAACAGCCATCTAATGTAATACTATCCTTTTAATATAGTGCAAATAAAACAAATTAGAAATGATTAAAACATAAATTGTTACCATCTGAGGTCCACATACCTGTCATATCTGTGGGTATACTCCCTGAACCGCACAAAAATCATGGTTACGCCACAAAGGCTTTTTTAAATGTGGTGGCAATCCTTGCAAAACCTGTGATTTTATCACCCCATCCAAGCAATTTACCAACTTCAACGGTTCCAAATCTTTTTCCATTCACCATTATATTAATTGTAACTCACAATTTGTAATCTATCTAATTTCATGCACTCTCTGTAATCTTCACTACATAGGCAGTACCACATGCAAACTTAAGGTACGATTCCTGGGACATCTTAATGATATAACTAATACTACATGTCGTAACAAATCCAATGTGGCCCAACACTTTATAGATAACCATTACTCTGTAACCACTGAACTACACATTGTGGGGATTGAAAGGATTTTCAAACCCACAAGAGGTGGGGATTCAGAATATACTTTAAAGGACAGAGAGGCATTCTGGGTGCTCACATTAGACACTATTTTCCCCAAGGGATTAAATCAACACAGAGAAAATCTTTAATTGATATACAAAAACTGTTGTTATTGTTATATCATTTCTCCTGTAGCATAAGGTCTGTTCTTTTATCCTTTTTGCTGTAACATCTAGTCCTTTCTCATTGCTAGGGATATTTTATGACAGCTGTCCACATTCTGGGTCTTGTTATATTAAGTTTTATAATAATACGTTTATTGAGATTTCTGCATATAATATTTGACCTTGAACATATTGTGTGGGCTATGTGTTTGCCTGCCATTGCAGGCCTTGTGTTACCTGTTATGCATATGTAGTTCAGGACAGACACTTGTCCTGTTTGTTATACAGGCGTGCTTCTCTCTGTGACGTGTGTTATGTGGGTTGTTCCCGGTGTGCTCCAGCATCTGCTCACTTCCTGTTTGTGGCTGTGGCACCGTTTGAGCTGCTGGAGGCGCACATTCAGGGAGTATACCTACAGATACGCCATATGACAGGTATGTGAACCTCAGATGGTAACAATTTATATTTTAATTATTGTTAATTGGTTTTATTTGCACTGCATAAGAGGATAGCATTACATTAGATGGCTGTTATGACTAAGGGCATCACTGCCTAAAACATGTCAGCGCTATTGCCCCTCTGATCTCCTGTATTGCACTGTTTGGCTACTATTTTGTGAATAAAAATCTCTCAGTTTTTATCCATACATGGTGCCAGCCACCGTGGACTTTTCTTTGTTATACTACGCACGCCTCTTGGAGCGTCAGCATGGGCATAGACCGCTATGTGGGATTATCCAATTTACTGCTATCAAGGTGAGCTGGCTTGAATGTTTTTTCTACTTACATATTTCACACCGTTTTGCAGGCCGGTCTATGCAACTATAAATGTTTTGGTGGGTCACATTCATCCCAGAGGGCATATGTTGTGCAGGACTGTTATAGACTTATCAGAAAAAAAATGACTACTACAGTTATGTGTTGCATGCAAAGCAATACGATGCTGAGGATGAGGACTATGTAACTCAATCTGAATGGTACAAAAACAAAAATATTATATGAATTTTTAACACTTTTAAAAACCTTTTTAAATTTTATTTTTCATTGGTTTGTAAACCCTCTGGAATTTTATTTTAATATACTGTGTGTATCTTTATTCACTTATACTATTATTTTGCTGTCTGCACTGGACAATTTCTGTTTGTGAGACGGGTCTATTGATGTGTTATTCTGCTGGGACCCCATTGATCAGTTGTATTCTGCAGAGAAACCTGACAGTAGATGCAGGTAAAATTAAGCACTGCCCATTCAAATTAATAGGTTGACTTGCAGAAACATTATTTGTAACCACTCTAAACTCTGAAAAAGTTTGGGGAACCTAACAATTTATTTCTCTATTAGCTCCATAAAATGGTATGTAAATTAGTTATTCTAGAATGGAAAACCCATTTAAGATTCCAATAAGAACATTTTAAGACAATGTATATACACTCACCGGCCACTTTATTAGGTACACCAGTATCCCCGGGTTGGCCCCCTGGATTGAGATCTGGACTTGGAGGGGATTTGAGTACAGGAACTCATTGTCATTTCAAGAAACCAATCGAGATGATTCCCCTTTATACATGGGATTTTCCTGCTGAAAATAACCCTCAATGTTTGGGGACATTTTGGCATAAAGGGATGGGCATGGCACAACAATACCAGGAGGGTGTGGCGTTGCAACGATGCTCAATTTGGGCCAAGGGGGCCCCAAAAAGTGCCAAGAAAAAATTTCCCCCCACCATGACACCACCACCACCACCGGGAAACCCTTATACAAGGCAGGGGGATCCATCTTTCAGTTTTGAACGCCAAAACTACCCACCATCCCCAATGTCGCACAGAAATCGAGACTCCTCAGACCGGGCAACTTTTTTCCAAAACCCTTCTACTGTCCAATTTCAAATGGGGGGGGGGGGGGTTGGGCAAATTGGACCTAAATTTTCCTGTTTTTAAAAGCTAAAAAAGGGAAAGGGGCCCCGGGTGGGGTCTTCTGCGGGTTTGTACCCCCAATCTGCCCCAAAGTTCGTTTCCCGACTTTTGCTTTCAGAGTTTGCCTTCTGCCTACCTTGGTTTAACGGGGCTATTTAGTCACTGTTCCCTTTTTCTATCACTCCCCCCAGCCCTTGCCCTTTCTCCTTGGGACCTCGGCATCAAAAAGGGCTTTTCCCGGGCCCACAGGACTGCCGCCCCAACGGGAAATTTTTTTTTTATTTTTGGGACCATTCTCTGTAAACCCTAGAAAGGGTTTTTGTGCGTAAAAAACCCGGGAATTTTCAGCATTTCCCTGAATACCAGCCCCACCCTTCGGGCACCAAAAACCCAAACCCCTTTAAAAAGGGGGCACTCAAAAAACCTTTTTTTCCCCCATACGATCTCTTTTTGAACTGCAGGAATTGTCTTGACCATGTCACATGCCTAAATGCACAAATTTTCCCGCCAGTGTTTGGCTAAATTAAAAATTAATTTTTAAACGACTTTTTGGACGGTGAACCTAATAAAGTGGCCCGGTGATGTATTTTATAAAATTTTTTATATATATTTTAAAAAAGGGGGCAACCCCCGGGAAAGGGGGTTTTACAAGGCGTATAAAACCCGGCCAGCCCCTGCGTCACCTTCCGATGCCCCGACACAGGCCCCCAAGGAAGGACCCTTTGGGGGGAATGAAAGGCCAAAATTAAAAGGGAAATGTCGACATACAGACTGTCGACATTTTTAAACATTTAAATTAGTTTTGGGCTTCACCCTTTTCCCTTGGGGTGGGCCCTTTCATTGGTGGAGCATAGAGAAAGGGGGGTGCTCCCCCCCCAAAGGACCCCACCCGGGGGTTTAACCGGGAAAAAAAGTCAGCATAAACAACAAGGGTTTTTAAAAAACCCCGGGCAAACCTTTTAAACCTTGGGGGGGAACCTGCTGGAAAACCAGGGGGGAAAACTTCAGACTGTTTTAGTTGGGCCCCTCTGTTAGTTTAGAGCCCAGAGGGGCAGGCCGTTTTGTTTTTTTTTGTGTTTGTGCATGCCTTGCATTTTGGGAAATTTTCTGTTGTCTCCAAAAAAAAATACAGAAGCCCTTTTTTTTTCACCGGAAAAACTCCTGCCCTTCTCCTAAAAAAGTGAGTCACGATCCCAGGGGGCCCGAAAAAGCTCACACAGGGTTTGGGGGAAACGCTTTAGGGCAAAAAGAGGAAGAAAACTCTTCTGAGACAGAGAAAAAAGTATGCCCCTTTCAAGCAGCAACCGAAACGGTCCAAAGGGGGCAAAAAATGGATGATTTGGGGAAAGCAGCAAATTTAAAAGGCCAACGCAAACCTTTCCACGATGGGGGGCCACCAAAAGAAGCGCACGAAAGACCATCCGGCGAAAAGCAAGACGAAACCCGCCTCAAATTTGGAAACCCACCAAGCCACGGTAAGGGAACCCCCAAAAATCCAAGGGTAAACCCCCACCTGCAGCAACAGCTACGGGCCCGGGCCCCTTGAAAAGCCAAAAATCCCAAAAACAAGCGTTTCAGTTAACAGCCCGCCAGGTGGTGAAAAGTTCCCTGCGCAAAAAATTTTCCGCGGATGACCATGGGCCCTTCCCTGGGGCCCTTTTTGACCCGGATAGCAAGAGAGAGCACTCCCCGGGGGAAACCATGGGCGGTTTGTCCGGCCCCTTTTTCCAAAAGGCGAACCGCAAAAGGCCTCCTTCAAACCTCGTGCCCCAAAAAACGCCAAGGACAACCCCAAAAACGCGGGGGAGACCCTGGCCCGACGGGGGTCACCCGGGCCCGGGGGTTCACGGGCCCAAGAGGGGCAAGCCGGGGAGTTTGACCCCTCCCAAAGGGCCCCCGGGGTCCCCAAATTAAAACACCGTTCCACATTACCAAAAATTGGCTACAGCCGGAGCCCCACACACCTGCCCGGGTTGGCCCGAGCGGGGGCCCTGTAACCGTTTTTGGGGGCCCTTTTTCCCATCAAGTTTCCAAGGTGCGGGGGGTTTACCCGACCCCAAAAGCGTGGACGAACTGGTCGCGGTTTTTGGAAAACGTTAAAAAAGCGTACAGGGGATTTTCCTGAAAAGTCCTAAAATCCCCCCGGGGAAACCCCCCCGGGAAACCTCCAACCCGGAAACTGCCCCCACCCCCAAAAGGGGGGTCACGGGTATACGGAAGGGGGGAGGGGCCACCTACCCCAAAAAAGGGGAAACCCCCGGGTTTCAAAGGGCCCCCGGGAAACCCTTTTTAGTCTGTGGCGGTGCCAAGGATTTGGGGACATTTGGGGGCCCTTTCCCCCGGGCAGGGAGGAACCCAGGGAAAGGGTGGGTTGGGGGGGCGAAACCTCCGGGTTTGCCCCCCGTCATTTTCCCACTCGGGCCCGTTTTAAAGGACCGAGAGAGTGCCCTTTTTTCCCAAATTAATGGACATTTGGTGCCCGGCCCTCCTGGACTCGGGGAGCTTAGTGACCCTTGTTGAAAACCCCCACTGGGGAGCCCAGAGCAAAATACTCCCCAAAGCCGGGTAGGGGGATTTTAATCCATGGGACAAAACCGGGGCTAAAACCCCCCCGCCATACTGGGGAAAGAGACCCCGCCGTTGGGGGCACCCCAAAATTTAGGGGGGCCGGGTGGGCCAGTTTACCTCACAGGCAAATTGTTTGGGTTTGACTTTTTCCCCTTTTTTGGGGAATCCGTGGGGGAAAAAAAACTGGGAAAAAAGGACCCTGATGACCTGCGTAAATGACGGTTTCCAAACAAGTGGCATGTTGAAAACTGTGCCTTTTTCCCCTTTTCGGTCCCCGGCTGGAGATCCCAAAAGACCCCCCCCTTTAGTTAGAACCTCCTCCTTTCCAGCTCGAGAGGGGAATTTTTTTTGGGACAGAGCAATGAGGGGCCCTAACCTGGTAAAACCCTTTGGGAAAAACGTAAAGGTCATTTAAAGGAGACCCACAAGGGAACCCGGGGGGGAGTTTTGGGCCCCCCCCTCACTTCGTTTGACGGGGCAATTTATTGTAAACCCGGGGAAAAAGACGCCAACAGAGGGGGGGAGCAGTTTTTTGGGACCCCCCCCGAACAAAATTCCGAAAGATTTTTAGAAAATTTGGGACATTCCCATTTTTTTGGGGGGGGGGGGAAATTGGGGGGGGAAAAAAAACTGGGGGGAGCGGGGGGAGCGGAAATTTTAACTTCCCGGGACTAAAAAGGCCGTGGAAATTTTTGTCCCTCCTGCCCGGAGTGTCCGGTTTCCCGGGGCCCCCAGACCCCATTTCCGGGGTCCATTGGTTCCTCTCCCCATTAAGAGGTTTCCATTTGAGCGAAGGCATGGGCGGGTCGGTCCCCCCCCTAAATCCTAAGGGGGACCACAATTTCCCGGTCAACAATAAACCCAACCCCCTAAAACCCCCCGGGGCGTCCCCCCAGAAAACCCCTTCCCCTAAAGGGTTTTCTAGGGAGTTTTCCACTAATTTTCCCCAAAATGGGGATCCAGACCGATCAGGGGAACCCCCTTTTTGTCCAAGGTAACCAAAGAGCATGCCGCCTGCTTTAAAAAAAAACCCCACCTTCGCACCTCCGTGTACCCCCCCAACCGATGGTCGGGGCGGAGCGCTTTTAAAAAAAACCCTTTAAAAGGGCCAAGTTAAAAAAAGGGGGTGGACAAGAAAGGTTTGGGATTGGGACCCCCTGTTTCCCCTATTTTTATTTTTTTGCCATCCGGGAACCCCCACGGGGTTTCCCCTTTTGACCCCTTGCAATATGGGAGACACCCCAAGGGGACTCCTGGATTTACCCCAGGGGAAAACCTGGGAGCAAGAGGAAACCCATACGAAGTGTCATTTGATATAGCTGATATGCGGGACAGGATCGCGGGTCCAGTGAGCTGATGAAAAGGGAAAACCCATGCTAAGGCCCGGGAAAGCCCGGGCCCGGTTTCCCAACAGGACCGCAAGATTTAAGGTCTTTTCACCCCGGGGGGGCCCAGGGGGGCCGTACTTGTCCCAACCGTAGAGAGAAGTTTTACCCAAAGGGGGAAAGGGGCCCTATGAGATCTAGGGAAGGGGTGAGTAAGGTGAATTACAAGGTTTTCCACCCAGGGAAAAAAAAAACCCTCCCAAAATTTTAAACATAAAACCCCCATAAAAACCCGGGAAAGGGAAACCGAGAAAGCCGGGTTTGGCTGCAAGGGGATCGGGGAAGTCCCAAAAAAAGGATTTACCCCCCTGTCCGTATCGCGGAGTTCTTGTCAGAGGCCCAAAAAGACAGGAGGTCAGGGATTTTCCTACAGAGGAACCGGGGGGTTCTTCTCTGAACTGGCCGGGCCCCGAACAGATGTCACCCAAACCCTGACATTGTCACCGAGCCGGGGAAAAAAAGGGGTGCGGTTGAGACCCAACAGGGTACGGGAAAGCCAGGGCAACCCCTTTACAGAAGAGTTGGGGAAAAATGCAGCCCGGGGGAAATAGGGGAAAGGTTCCCCAAATTGGGTGGCCCAAACCCAAAATTTGGGGGAAAAAATTCCAAAACCCAGATGGTAGTTTGGCGGTTTTGTAATGACTTCCCCCAAATTTTAAATAAAGTCTCCAATTCGATGCCTCCCCCATGCCAAGGGTCGACGAGCTGATCGAGGGTTGGGCCCGCGATTAAAGACCCCTTAAAAACCTCACCAAAGGGTATTGGCGGTTCCCCTCACAGATCAGGCCAAGGAAATACGGCATTTTCCCCCCTAGAGGGGCACTTCCCCGTACGTGGGGCCTTCCCTTTGGTTTGCATGGGGCCCCTGGGCCCCCACCCTTTTTGAGGTTAAAGGACATCCCTGCAGCCGCATAAAAAAAATACGCAAACCCCCAAAATCTGGATGATGTGGGGATCTAAAAGTTTCCGATTGGATTTCCCCTCTGGCTAAAGTGCATAGGGGCCGCCCGGGCTAACGGCCAACCCCCAGAATGCGCGATAAAGGGGAGGGAGGCTCGCTACCCCGGGTATAATATCGGCCGGGGGGGTCAAAAAAAACTCCCGGTAGACAAGCTTTGAAGCCCTTCAGAATTGCCTCCAAACCCGTGTTCCCCAAGGAAAACAGGTTTAGGCCCTTTCCCGGGCCCTTGCAGGTTATTACAGGAGGGTTTTGCCGGGTTTTTTCCACAAAGTGCCCCTCTTTACAGATCCACCAAGGGGGGCAAAATCCACCATATTTTAAAGTGGGAAAAAAGAAACCGAGGCCCAAACCTTCCCAAAAAAACAAGGAGGGTTTTTTGTAAGGGCCTGTATTGATCACCCCAATTTTTTGGGGGGGTTCCCGGTGCAGACGGATGCCCCAGAAGTGGTTAGGGGGGAGTTGCCCCAAAGGGTTTAAAAGGGGGGAAAGGGAACCCCGCGGGGGACCTCAGCCGGAAAATATCGGCAGCCGGAAAAAATTATTCAATTTTAGAGGGGAAGTTTGGGCCCTTAAAATGGGCAATGAATCGCTCAAAGGGATTACCTGGTCGGAAGGCATTTGGGTGATCACGGAAAACCTCCCGCTTTAAAATGGTTTGGGCCCAAAAAAAAAGGGAAGAATGCGAGGGTGACCTTTTGGGGTTTCCTTTGGGCCCCACGGCTTTAAAATTCTGTGTAAAAACATCGTCCAGGGTCCCAACAAGCAAATGCAGAAAACGTTATCTGGTTTAAAAAAGTTTTTGGGGCACAAGGTTTTCTCCGCCCCAAAAGGGCTGACAGAGGGGGGGGAAAGTAAGGTGACAAAAAACCCGGAAGGGTTTAAAAAGGCGTAAACATCCCCCGCCAGGGTCCTTGCGTTTCACCTTCCGATTTTCCCGACACATGCCCCCAAGGTAGATGGATGTCGGGCAGTACAGATGTGGGGCAATTGTTTTAAAACATTTAGGTTTGTATGGCTTCAGCCAAATTTTTGGGTCCCCCCCTTTCATTGGGAGTGAGTAGGCAGGGTGGGTGGCTCACTCCCCAAATCCACTCCCGGGGGTTTTCCCCGGGGTATAAAAGTCAGCAATTAAAATGCTTGGGTGGTTACAACCCCCCGGCTAAAATTTTTTGCCTTGGGGGGAGACCCGCTGGAAAAAACCCGCAGGGGAAATTACCGGGCTGTCATTTGGGTGGGCTCTGGTTTGTAAGAGCCCAAAACGGGCAAAGGGGTTTTGTTTTTTTGTTTGTGTTTTTGGGAAGCCTTTCACTTTGGGTTTTCTGTTTGCTGCCAATAAAAAAACAGAAAACCCGTATTTTTACCTGGAATAAGTCTCTGTTTTCCCGCCCTGAAAACTTTAGTCAGATCCCAGAGCCGTTTTTAAAACTCACAAATTTTATATATTTAAAACTATATATTATATATTCTATATAAAATTTATATATATATAATATATATATTTTTTTTATTTATTTTATTTTTTTTTGAGAAGGCTGCAAATTACAGTATCTAACACTTTTTAATATAATGTGAGTTACTCTTCGTTTTGGTGCATTACACAACATAGATTTTCATTTTCACTGACAGTGAGTGATTTGAACTTTAGAATAACGGATGTAAATAGACATGTTGACATGTTGAGTGTGCTAATGTACTGCAATAAGACAGTCCTAAAACATATCTAATTTTATAAATGCTTTCTTCTAAATTTCTAGCAGGTACACTTTTACCTAAAGGCAATCTCTCATCCCATGGTGCAATCACATTAGGCAAGCTGAGAAAAATCGACAAGAACATCAGAATTAATTAACTCATTTTATTTAGTTTGGTCAATATATATTTACTCAAATTCATGTTTTATAGTGATAGAAAAGATAACTATTAGTTAAATATTTTCAGTCTTTCTTATTTATGAAAGTAGTCAGGATTGATATTAAGTGACAATGACTTACTTTGACTTTTTAACTTATTAGTTGTTGTTTAAATGTCATTGTGTTTCAACACCCCAAAGACATTTCATCTGTCATCTTGTAGCTGCTGTACTGCTGCTGTACCTTTTACCAAGTTGGAGGGTTATATAAGGTGTCTGTCTATTATAATGTCCCCATGCTTTGTAAATCATCAATGTGCAAAGCCAATACCTTGAAAGAAAGTGTCTCACTTTATTATTCTTATTTCAACTTTGTTGAAAAGATTTATACTTCTCATAAATGCCTCTGTGCATGACTTCTGTATTTTTTTCATTTGCATAGCTAAATTTTTAATACAATTTAACTTTAATTGTTCACTCAGGTGTAAACACAAAGGTAATGACATAAACACTATAATTTCAGCTCCCAATTGTTTATGGTAAATTTATGAAGGATGGAAGTGCTATGGATTTTACTTTCAGAATTATGCAGATAAAATCTGCTGCAGAATGCAGTAGCAGACAGGTAGATGAGATTTTGCATTCTTGGGACTTATGCACTGAAAATGCCAATATTCACAGCATGTCAATATTGCTTGCGAACCACGCTGGTTTACTGAGCCTAAAGCATTCAGATTCATGCATCCTTTCACTTTTTGGTTAGACTCTACCTGGTTCTATTGTAGTGATTAGCAGATAAGCTCAGAATTCGCAGCTCTTCTAAAAGCAAGGACATGAGATCAGGAGATGTTATCTATAAGTGCAGAAAGCTACAGAGCTTAAAGCAAACAAACAAAGAAGACTAATTACTTGTTTGAGATAACACATTATTTTCAAGCTGCCGGCAGTCCGACCTTTGGTGACATCACTCCTTGCTAGCATATAAGAGCAGAGAGAGCAGGTTGGTAACCTAAAGACACCTGTGTGCACTCAGAGCTGATAACATCTATCTTGTCTCATCAAAAAAGCCCAAAACGAAAGCAATATTTAAAAAAACAACTGTTTAATTACTGGTTCCTACATGTTCAAAGGTAATATTTGTAGTGAGACAACTCCTTTAAGACATTTTTAAATATCTCCCATGTTTTATCTGTTCTGCTATTTTTGCGGTTAAAGAGGTATTCCCATAACAGCAAGTGCTACTGGATGAGCCAATTACTGTGCATTAAGAAATTTTAAAAAATAGCATTCTTTACCTAATACAGGCATTTTTTGCATCTTTAATTTGCTCTATTGTCTTCATGGTTACCGACTAACACTGTGTGCTTTCAGTGGTGGCTGGTGATACAGCATTACGGTGACGTTGCCTGTGGCCAGGATAACGAAGATGCACATTTTTACTCATGTGTAACCCCTACTCCATCTCCCCTGGCCTTGCCAAGCCACAGGAACTTATTGTCATACAGTCTTTGATAACACTGCATTACCATCCATAACTGAAAGCACTTAATGATGGTCGGTAACTAAGGAGACAAAAGAGGACGATCAAAGGTCCAAAAAAGGCCTGTATTAAGCAAAGCATACATATTTTTAATAACATGCATTTTGAAAACAAAAACACACTCACAAGCTCCCACATTCACTTGTTCAGTTCAGTTTTAAAGCTTTCTCCCACTCTCCTCTAGTAGCTGCTACAAATAAATCCTCTGGATATATCGACTGAAAACACACATAACAAATATAAAGAAAGTACAAGTGTTTCATTTATGTTTTTCATTTGTCTTGAATCCAATTTTGAGTTTGGCTAATAAAACTGCAACAAAAACTGCACATGCTGTTCCTGCTTAATGGTCGTCAGGATGTTGCATGGTCTGACTTTTAAATCACAATTTAGACAATGCACACTTGATTAATGCACACCCAAAATGTACCGTATTTTTTTGACTATATATCTGAAGCAAAATGTCCGAGCTGAAGTGTAGTTTTTATTGGTACCATTTTGGGATAAGGCGACTTTTTACTCACTTTTGATTCCAATTTTTGGGGATATAAAATGATCAAGAAAACTACAATTTTGGTGCTTGGAAGTTTTTTTCTTCTACAGTATGCTCTACAGCATATGGGATGACCAATGTTATAGTTTAATAGATCGTACTTTTAAGTATGTGGCAATACCAACTATTAGGGATGAGAGATACTATCGACAAAAGTTGAAATCAGCACGGTTTTTACGTTTATCTGAATTTCCCGATGACGCGATAGTTTACGTGAAAATCTTATAGATAATCTTTATCATGTTTACAATTGCGCCTTTTTCAGCGTTTCCTTTAATTTTGGCGGCCAGCCAATCAGCTCAGAGCATAGAGGGAGGTGAGGGGGATATACGACGTCAGCTGTGTGCGGTGTATGGATCTCACTGGCTGCAAAAATCACATGACCTCGTTTTATGTATGCGACTGCATTTCCTGTTCAGTCTCATTCCTACACTATCTCACTACAGAGCAACACCTCTGACTGCTGTCCCAATAGCTGTTGTAACAGCTCAAAAAAGTCAGTCTTCTTTTATACAGAAAATGATCCTTCTATTTTTGAAGCTTAGGATATAGTTAGATCAGAGAATTTAAGTTCTGATTTAGTTAGAGAGGGTGTATATTGTGCAGCCTAGGTGGCAACACCGCCATATGAAATCCATATAACTGTTCAATACTTATATTTCACTCAGTGTGGCTCAGTTTGGCGCTAATTGTGCACATGTACGCAAATTGGTTTACACATTATTTCATTATAAGTGCTGCCTGTTGTCAGTGGTGGCAAAACCGCCATATGAAATAGATATAACTGATCAATACTTCTATTTCACTCATTGCTTCTCAGTTTGGCGCTAATCATGCACTTGTACGATAGTTTGTTGAAACTATCAGTTGCTAGTCCTACTGGGCAGTTGTAAATCTCAGGGATTGAAAGAAGAACACTGTTGATTTGGTGTTACGGTTCTTCCACCAGACCGCATTTCACAGATATTTGATAGAAACAATTCTATTTCTAATCCTAGTTGGCTGTTGGAAATTAGAGGGATTTAAGAATACCTGTGATTTGCCGTCTTTGCAGTACAGTTTCTCAATAAGAGACTGTGAAAAACTCTTTCTGAACATGGAGCGAACTGCAGGTGGTAAGCGAGCAAAGAGGGGTGCAGGACATGGAGGTAGAGGTACGAGAGAAGGTACTCCTTCCAGTGCTGGCGACAACACGCAAGCCAGCGTATCGTCGGTTGCAGGACCGTCAGGATCAGCAAGGTGCCGTGTGAATCTCAGTAACGAACAGCGTCGCCAATCTGTTCTTCAGTGGTTAATGCAACCTGCATCTAGCAGTTTTACCTCCTCATCCTCCCAGTCACGGCCACGAATGTCATCATCATCATCATCGTCAGCATCCGTCCAACATGCAGGGAAGGCAGCCCAAAGGTAAACTTCTGTCCCCACCACTGTGGATCATCCATTTTCTGAAGACCACTTTGATGACACAATGTGGTTGGGGTCAGAAGGCATTTCAAAAGATCAAGAGGCCAAAGAGGATGATTTAGTCTGCTCTGATGCTCAATCGCTGATGCCATCAGAGGAGGACAAGGAAGCTGGTCAGTCGCCACAAATCCCGAGCGGTCGGCAACGCCTTGCAGTGCCTGTTACTTGTAGCACGCAGCTTCAGGATGTAGAATGTCAGGATGAGGAAGTCACCTGTGCTGATGATGATGACACTGCAGATCCAACGTGGTCTTTTCAGCAGCATTTGCTTGCGAGCGCTTCTTCACTGGACGAGGAGGAAGACGATGAGGTAGTGTTAGTACGGGTCCCGCCTCAAAAAGGCACAAGTCCGCTGAGATTATTCCGCCAGCCATGATCAGCAGAAATACCGTTCCTCGCTTATCGCTGTCAAAAAGGTCCAGGACCTCTAAAGCCTGGGCCTTTTTGATCAAGCCTCAGATTCGCCCAGCAATGTCATATGCCACATTTGCCATAAATGCATCAGTAGAGGGAAAAATCTTAAGTGTATAACCAACACCAACATGTCTAGTCACATGCAGCGAGTGCATGAGTTGAGATGGAGGGAACACTTGGTGAAAAAAGGCCACACCGGTCCTGGACTTCCAACCACTGTCACAACCTCTGTTTCCATCTTCTCCTCCTCCGCCGTTTTTAAGAAGAAGCGTTCTTCTGCTGCCCATGTCCCTCAGCAGCATGAGCAAGGATCAGCCTCCGCTTCAGCCTGCACGTCACCAGAGTACCACCAGCACTACCAGAGACACAGCCTATCCCTTCTCCTTCCACCAGTTTCACCTACATGCCATACAGTGGCCAGTCTAGCAGCCAGCCTTCCGTTTACCAGGTGTGGGAGCAGAAAAAAACACTTTAACCCAAGCCATCCCAAAGCCTAAAGCCTGAATGTCGGCATTGCCGGACTTTTGGCCTTGGAAATGTTGCCTTTCCGTCTGGTGGACACAGATGGGTTCCACCACATCATGCAATTTTTAAGACAGGTGTAAAGGTCATGCTGCAGTCCAGGACAGGGATAGTCAATGTCCAGTTCAACTAAAATGGTGGTTCGAAGACTACTTTTTTCTGGCACTTTTTTAATCTGTGGATCATGTAGGTTTGAGGGTCATGTTATGGTACAGGAAATGGATATTCAATGTCCACTTCACTAAAATACTGGTTCAAAGACTACTTTCTTCCGGAAGTTTTTATTCTGAGGGTCCATAAGGGCATCTGTGTGGATTTTGGGGTCATGCTGCATTAAAGAACAGAGATAGTCAATGTCCATTTAACTAAAATAGTGGTTCAAATACTTGTTTCTTCCGGCACTTTTTATTCCATCAAGTCCATCAAGCACATCTTTGCTGGTTTTGGATTCATGCTGCTGTAAAAGAAACCAGTAGTAAAGGTCTTAATGGAAAAAGCATACACCCTCCACCCTCCTTGATCCACGTTCCAAATAAAAAATGAGCAATTTTGTTCCACCCACACAAATTGACAGGAATTTGAGACAGGGCTCGTTGACCAACTGGACCTCCTAGGGCCCTGCCAGCTGAACCTCCGTGTTCCCGGTTGGGACGTTCTTGCTGCCACCACATATGTGACGAGATGTTGGTCCCTGGTGCAAAAAGTGATAGGGGTCTCCTGCCAGTTGCCATGTGCCATTAGCAATAGCGGTGTCTTGTTTTGTTTGAAAGGGGCCCCTTTGCAGCTGCGACCGCTGTTCCCACTGTGGCTACGCCATCCTCATCTGTTCGGTTAGCCATTGAACATAATGAATTATTTTAGCCTATGAATTTTTTTCTGTGACTTTTATAACCTAATTGTCTTGCCTAAGATGGAGCACATATCCAGTTTCCTGTTGTGAATGTTAATTCCTGCTTCTCCACCCCTGTTTGGGTGTAAGAATGAAGCTGTTGTTCCTCTCCCATAGACTTTAATGATCATTGGCAATAATCTGTTATCGACTATCGACATGATAATTACCAATATCTGATATCGACTCGATAATGATAGTTGACACAATCGCTCATCCCTACCAATTATGTGTAAGTTTTTATTTTTTTTATTTGTAAAATGGCAAAAGTGGAGTGATTTAAGCTTTTTTTTTTTACTTTAATACTTAGTTCCCTTATGATACTTGACCACTAGGGGGCAGAATGCCTTGTCCTATATGCAAGAGTACTATTGTATTGCTATACATAGGATTTTCATTTATTACGTATTACACCTTGCCCATAGGCAGGGTGTAATAGATGTACATACATGGCAGTTGCGGAAGCTTCCATGAGGCTTCCTGCTGCCATGGCAAAGGATCCCTCCCTGCAATTACATTGTGGAGGGTGATCGAAGGGAGATGCTCCATATTTAGCTAGACACTGTGGCTGTAATCACCGTAGTGTGTTAACAGTAGAGACAGAGCCGGCTCCATCCCTACTATTAGCGCCGACTGCCGGCTTTAAAGTTCTGCTGCATGCCACTGCTGTACAGCACTCTCTCAGGCGGGCAGGAGCCTGGAGAGGAGCGATGCTGCGGGAAGCTGGCAGCGGGCTTTAACCCCTTAAATACTAGTGGGGGCTTCCCACAGCATTGCTCCTTGTCACCCTCCTGAAAGTGCATTCGGAAAAACTTGCTTGTAAATATGTTTTGTAAACTAAAAGTAAACACCATTTTAACTCACTTTAAAATATGATTTAAACCTATCATTCTTACTCCCAAAACTCTACACGGTGTTTTACTTCCCTACATTGATTAATAGATTAAATTCCGTGATGTTTAGATGAATGGGTGAGAGCATCCCTGAGTATTTGCAGGTCCTGTAGGGTGTCTCTGTATGCAGGGGCAATATCCTCCTAAAATTGTTTCAAGTAAGGACAATTGGTGAATGGTGACAGAGTCATGGTTGACTTAGGATCAATAAGGTGTAAGGAGAGAAAATGCTAGTCTGTCAAATCTAATCCCATAAAAGCAACCGTAGCAAAAATTGCTGAAAAAGTTAATGATGGTTAAAATAGATAGGTGTCAGACACACAGTGCAATGCCACCTGCTGCTTATTGGGCTGTGTAGCAGAAAACAAGGGTGCCAAAGTTGACCTGGGTCCACCACTAAAAGCGCTTATATTTTGCACACGAGCATTAGATCTGAACCATAAAGCAATAGTAAATGGTGGCCTGATGAATCATACATGGATAATAAACGTGAATGACTTACCTGGGAAAGAGATAACAACAAGATGCATTTTGGGATGAAAACAAGCTGGCATAGGCATTGCTATGTCCTGGGAAATTTTCTGTAGGGAAATCTTTTGTAACGATGCTGACTCTCCTATGTGGAGTTTAATAGGAGGGCCAATCACAGTTCATTTATAGTCAACTATAATGCAGAGTCAAGGTACAATGCAGAAGCGGAGAGTTAACCTGCAATATCAGAACAAAAAAGAATAAAGCTGCAATAGAAAAACGTTGAGTTGAGTTGCAATATGTAATATTCAAAGTCAATGGTGACACAACTAACAACCGTCAGGTTGAACTGCTCTTTTTACTGAGCTTTCTTTTAAATATTAAGGGCGACATGTATAAAAGGGTTTTTCACCCTGTTTCTGGCGTACAATGCACCTAACCGAGCCGGCAACGATGTCTAATGCGCCTAACTTATGTGTTAAGACATAGAACCCATCTCTTTCCTGAACGATATGATAACTGGAAATTCCCATCTTGTTTGTACTTGCATATAATTGTTTGTATAGATGAACAAGGCACCTTCAGGTATCTGGAAATTGCACCCAAGGAGGATCCAGACTTGTGCAATTCTTGTCCACAATTCTCTTCCTGATCTCTTGGCTTAATTTTTAGACTTTCTCATGATGGTACACACAGAAGCAGTGTGTTTCTGGTGTGAATTAAAATACATCCACAGCTGTGTCTCTAATTAACTCAAATGCTGCCAATAAACTCAGTAGTTTCCAAACACATGACATCATCATATGGAATCTTTTGACTTTGCAGAAAGTAATAAAAATGTCTAATTGACCTAAGATGGGTAAGGTTTATTCTGATTTCGTGTCAGAGAGGGAGAAAAACATAAATATATGTCTTTTTATATAGTGTATGTAAACTACTGATTTCATTTGTAGATGTATGGTCTGGGTGGCAGGTTCATTCACTTTTTATGTAAATCACCCCGTATTAATGTAACATGGCTAGACCAATATGTAAACTGAGCACTTCTTACCTTTTGTATAGCCCATTCACCACCATAGATTGTAAGCTCATGCCTGCAGGGCCCTCACATCTTGTGTCAGATTTGTAAGTACCTTTTTACTGTGTAATGTTTGGTTTTGTCTGTACTTATACCCCCTAAATTGTAAAGTGCCACGGAATATGTTGGCGCTATATAAATAAAGATGATTATTATATTATAATTACATCCTGTGGTGCTTTGGACTTTTAGGTACAAGAGAAAACTAAGACATTAAAGTTCAGGGCTGTAGAGATACCTATACAGAAGAGCTCAGAAAAGCTGGATCACGTCCAGCCAAGAAAAAAAAAGAAGAATCAGGCATAGGAAACACAGCCTAACTAATATAAGGCTGCAGTTACTGTGATTAGCCACAGAAAATGCAATCCATTAATGAATCACTGTGCGGAGTGTACGGAGGGTCAAAGCTAAAAACAAACAAATCAATTGGTAGCAGGCTAGTTAAAATTGTAAAGTAATACTGGGGACACTAGTTCAGTTCCAGGTGAGCACTGTTTCTGACATATTGGATCCTGATGTTCATGGAGATGTCATGGATGTAGCAGAGTTTAGCTTGACCAAGATAACACAAATTTTTATCTTATCTTCTCTGTAAACAAAAACAATTGCAAAGCATTAACAAGTGGAGATATCATGGCTTAAAATGCTGTATGTCATGTTTAGTTTTGCTACTTCTGTACTTTGGCAAATACCATATACACAATAATTATTGCTGATGTAGCAAATGTCCTTTCCTGACTTTCAGGACAAAACTGCACTTTGCTACACTTCTAAAATTGGTCAGGAATGGACAAGGAGCATGGCAAAGAGTCCAAGGTGTTGACTTGATATCCAACTTCCCCAAATCTTAATCCAAAGAAACATCTGTGGGATGTATTATACTGGAAAAACAAAACTGATCCATTGAGAGCTCATGTTGCAAATTACAAGACTGATGCACAAATGTTGGTGCCAAATACCACTGGACATCTGAAGTCTAAACCTCCAAAGTCACAAAAATAAGGTTTTACCTGATTTATTTATTTTTTTAAAGAGAAATGCTGTTTTTTTTGGCTTACTTTATGTTTTCTTCATGTACTTTTTTTTCCAAAAGGATTCTGCAGTTGGATGTTATGGTAGTAAAACATCAACAGTGAAATACAGAATGGGCTAAAATAAAATACTTTTTTTTTTGGGGGTGTCTTCTCAAATATGTTATGTTTTCTTGTTCCTAGTCTTTTTTTTTTTCAAGAAGCAGTACACATTTATTTTACAATATTTTCCTAAAGGCCTTTTTTCAGCATATAAAAAATGCCAAAACAAAGTTTATATTAAAATTGTATGAATGAAAAAGCAAAAAAAAAAAGTTGTAATTCATGGCATTTTTCAGAAGCCAAAAGATTTTGGAAAAAAACTGTGTGTGAAGGAGCCCAAACAGAGTTTATGATTGATATTCAGCAAAAAGCACATAGTTTTATTATTGAACTGACATTTTGTTCCACTGTCAACCATGAGTCAGCACAATATAAAGGTTTGTGCAGTAGTAACTGGCATTTAATAATAGCCAGCATAACAAAGTATGCAATAGAATGCTAAATTTGGGGAAAAAAAGGATGTTTTTCAGTGTTTTCATTTTATATTGTATTCCTTTTTATACTCCTCGCTTAACTCTTGCCAGCTTTCTAAATGATCAACAAAACTTCCTGGCAGTAAAGGAGTTTTAACAAATGAAGTGGACTGAAAAGAAGGAAATGTTTTCCTCTCAGTGTGCAATTAGGTCAGTGTTTCTGAGTAAACTAGGCCATTTTATACCAATACTTAATAAACCCTTGATTCACTGCTAAAAAGTAGAAAAAAAATATTGAATGCTTCTTTTAAAGGCACTTTGTACAATTTGTAAAAGAATCATTGTAGGATAAAACTAAATACATTTTGAGGGGCTTTTTTCACTAAAGCAATCTACCAAACCATTATCTTTAGACATATTATGTATCCATTTTATGTCTAAATCAATAGCTATAACTGCAATAACCAAGGGATGGAGTTTACTTTGCTCTCTTTTATATTACCAATCTGCAATCTGATAAAGTTGCCTGATGAGTCATATATTAGGTATAATAAGCCGTAGTAGAATTCTTACTATGCACCTGGGGGAAGATTTCTAGAGCAGCAGTGTTTTAGGATGCAGCACTTACAGGGTACGGAAAGTATTCAGACCCCTTTAACTTTCTAACTCTTTGTCTCATTGCAGCCATTTGGTAAGATCAAAAAAAAATAAATTTTTTTGCTCATTAATATATACTCTGCACCTCATCTTGAAATAAAAAAAAAACAGAAATGTAGATATTTTTTAAAATTTATAAAACAAGAAAAATTGATATATCACATGGTCATAAGTATTCAGACCCTTTGCTATGACACTTATATTTAAATCACATGTTATCCACTTCCTTCTAATCCTCCTTGAGATGGTTTTACTCCTTTGAGTCCAGCTGTGTTTAATTAAACTGATTGGACTTAATTAGGAAAGGCACACACCTGTCTATATAACACCTCACAGTTCACAGTGCATGTCAGAGCACATGAGAATTATGAGGTCTAAGAAACAGCCCAATGACCTCAGAGACAGAATTGTGCAAGGCACAGATATGGCCAATGTTACAAAAGAATTACTGCAGCACTCAAGGTTCATAAGAGCACAGTGGCCTCCATCATCCTTAAATGGAAGAAGTTTGGGACGACCACAACTCTTCCTCGACCTGACCGATCAGCCAAACTAGGCAATTGTGGGAGAAGAGCCTTGGTGAGAGAGGTAAAGAACAACCCCAAGATCACTCTGGCTGAGCTCCAGAGATGCAGTAGGGAGATGGGAGAAGGTTCCACAAAGTAAACTATCACTGCAGCCCTCTACCAGTCCGGGCTTTATGGCAGAATGTGCCAACGGAAGCCTCTCCTCAGTGCAAAACATATAAAAGTCCACATACAGTTTGCAAAAAACACATGAAGGATTCACAGACTATGAGAAATAAGATTCTCTGGTCTGATGAGACGAACATTTAACTTTGTAAGTTATCTATGTGGAGAAAACCGTGCACTGCTCATCACCTACCCAGTACAATCCCAACAGTGAAACATGGTTGTGGCAGCATCATGCTATGAGGGGGGTTTCAGCTGCAGGGGCAGGACGACTGGTTGCAATTGAAGGAAAGATGAATGGGGCTAAGTACAGAGATATCTTGGATGAAAACCTCTTCCACAGTGCTCTGGACCTCAGACTGGGCTGAAGGTTCATCTTCCAACAAGACAATGACCCTTAGCACACAGCTAACATAACAAAGCAGTGGCTTCAGAACAACTCTGTGACCATTCTTGACTGGCCCAGCCGGAGCCCTGACCTGAACCCAATTGAGCATCTCTGGAGAGACTTGAAAATGGCTGTCCACCAACGTTCACCATCCAACCTGAGGGAACTGTAGAGGATCTGCAAGGAAGAATGGAAGAGGATTCCCAAATTCAGGTGTGAAAAACTTGTTGCATCATTCCCAAGAAGACTCATGGCTGTACTAGCTCAAAAGGGTGCTTCTACTCAATACTGAGCAAAGGGTCTGAATTAAAGATGGGCGAATCGATTCTAACGAAGTGGAATTCGTTTAGAATTTCAGGAAAAATTTAATTCTACGCGAAGGCGAAGTTCATGGTGATTCGCGGGAACGAATCATTTTTTTTCTAAAATGGCTGCGAGCACATGGCGTGACATGGGGCAGAGAACTATGGGAGGAAGAAAGGAACACCCTCAATGTCATGTGCACACTCGAAGCCAATCAGCAGCCAGTGTGCTTCTGTGACATCACAGCCTTATAAATATGGATACCATGTTAAATTCTGACACTTCAGTGTGTCTCCTGTCCACAAGCATCTGGCTGCTGCAGCATTATATTGCACTCTGTGCAAAACAAATCCATTTTTTGAGCTACTGCGGTAAAATACCTTCACAAGTGTGTGTCATATACACACCTCTTCCTGAACCAACATTTTTTATTTTGTTTGTTTTAGTTTGTGCGGTATTCTCCATAAAATACAGGGTGTGTGTATTTCTGCCCCACACATGCCTGACATCCAACTGCCTCATTCTGTAGGTGATTTTATACCAAGGGTTCATTTTTCCTCTTGCTTTGCGGGGGAATTTGAGTCAAATACAGGGTGTGTGTATTTCTGCCCCGTACACGCCTGAATTCCATCTCATTCATTCTGTAGGGTATTTTATTTTATACCAAAAGTTAATTTCTCCTCTTGTTTTGTGGGGGAATTTGAGTCAAATACAAGGTGTGTATTTCTGCCCCGTACACACCTGAAATCGATCTGGTTCATTCTGTAGGGTACTTTATACCAAGGGTTTATTTCTCCTCTTGTTTTATAATAATAAATAATAATAATCTTTATATAGCGCCAACATATTCCGCAGCACTTTACAAATTTAGAGGGGACAGACAAAAAGACAGATATTACACAGATAGAGCTACTTACAGATGAGACACAAGGTACGAGGGTCCTGATCACAAGAGCTTACAATCTATTTGGGTGTATGGGTGAGGCAAAGGGTAAGAAGTACTCGGTTTACAATGGTCCAGCCATGTTTCATAAATATGAGGTGGTTTACTTGCTACCCTGACAGTACATCTATATACAGATAAGTGCCTCTGAGTGCCCAAGTATAGGGAGTGACATATGTGTGTGATAGCTGGTGGGGCTTAGGAATTATTGATCTTGGTAGGCTAGACTGAGAAAATGTGCTCTCAAGGCACTCTTAAAACTATGAGGGTTGCGAGTGTGCCTGATTGCCTGCGGTAGCATGTTCCAGAGTACTGGTGCCGCACGTGAACAATCTTGGAGACGGGCATGGGAGGTTCGGGTGACTGAAGTATGCAGTCTAAGATCATCAGCAGATCAGAGAGAGCGGGTAGGGTGGTAGACAGAGATGAGGGAGAAGATGTAGTGGGGTTCAGCGCTGTAGAGACTCATGGGTGAGAGCGATTAGTTTATGCTGTATTCTGTATTGGATGGGAAACCAGTGCAGCCAGTGACACAGGGTAGCGGCATCAGTATAGCTGCTGGAAAGAAAGAAAAGCCTGGCTGCTGCATTAAGGAGACAGAAATAGCAGGAGGTTTTGGTTAGTAGATGGCGGAAAGAGAAGAAGTTCAGTTTTAGTGAGTTTTAATTTTAGAGGGAAGACATGATGTCAGAGACAACGGATAGACAGTCACTGTTTTGTAGCAGGCAGGAGTGATTTCACAGGAAGAGGTCTGTAATTGGGTGTCATCAGCGTAGAGATGGTACTGGAAGCCAAATCTGCTGATGGTTTGTCCAATGGTGGCTGTTTAGAGTGAAAAGTGGAGAGGACCTAGAACCGATCCCTGAGGAACGCCAACAGCAAGAGGAATAGGAGAGGAGGTAGAATCGAAAAATGAGACACAGAAGGAGCATTGGAGAGGGAATTTCAGTCCAATACAGGGTGTGTGTATTTCTGCCCCATACATGCCTGAATTCTATCTCATTCACTCTGTAGGGCAGGGGTCCTCAAACTTTTTAGACCGGGGGCCAGTTCACGGTCCCTCAGACCAACGGAGGGCCGGAATATAGTTTTTAAAAAAAGTTTTACTTTGTGGGTCGATACAATTACAGTGATACCCAATTTATTATTGAATTTAGGTCCCCAGCAGACGTAGGTGAATTTAGGTCCCCCAGCAGACGTAGGTGAATTTAGGTCCCCCAGCAGGTCTGTAGGTAGAATTAGGGCCCCCAGCAGGTCTGTAGGTTAGAATTAGGGCCCCAGCAGGTCTGTAGGTTAGATTTAGGGCCCCCAGCAGGTATGTAGGTAGATTTAGGGCCCAGCAGGTCTGGAGGTAGAATTAGGGCCCCCAGCAGGTCTGTAGGTAGAAATAGGGCCCCCAGCAGGTCTGTAGGTAGAATTAGGGACCCCCAGCAGGTCTGTAGGTAGATTTAGGGCCCCAGCAGGTCTGTAGGTAGAATTAGGGCCCCAGCAGGTCTGTAGGTAGAATTAGGGCCCCTCAGCAGGTCTGTAGGTAGAATTTAGGTCCCCCAGCAGGTCTGTAGGTATATTTAGGGCCCCCAGCAGGTCTGTAGGTAGATTTAGGGCCCCCAGCAGGTCTGTATGTAGATTTAGGGCCCCCAGCAGGTCTGTAGGTAGATTTAGGGCCCCAGCAGGGTGTAGGTAGAATTAGGCCCCCAGCAGGAGTAGGTAGAATTAGGCCCCCCAGCAGTCGTAGGTAGAATTAGGCCCCCCAGCAGGTGTAGGTAGAATTAGGCCCCCCAGCAGGTATAGGTACATTTAGGCCCCCAGCAGACATAGGTAGAATTAGGCCCCAGCAGGCGTAGAGATAATTAAAAATAAAAAAGTGACATCACTCACTTACCTGGCTCCTCGCCGCTGTAGCTCCCCCGGGGCTTCTTCTTGGGGGGCGGAAAACCCCAGGCCGTGCCGCAGCGGATGACGCTGACCTGCCCGTGCGTGGACCTGGTGAAGCGCCCCCTTCCTGCGCCTCCAAGTACTCGTAGAGCGGAGACCCCCCTGCTCTCTGAGAACATTGTATGTGCGTCCGGGGGACACACATACATTTACCCCGGCGCCGCTCCATCACCGTCGCAAGGCCCAAAAGTCGGTACCTTTCGTATTGACTTAGGACCCTAACATGGGGCATCGCGGGGACATGGGGTGGGGGACACTCTTGCAGGGACGGGACATGCCTGAGGGGCCCGGACACTTACAAATTGGGAGGTGTCGTGGGGGGAGAGGGCGGACATTCTGCTATACATTCACAGTGTCGGCCCTCTCCCATCCGGCACCCCATAATTGAAGTGTCCCCCCTCGGGGCACCTCCTTGGCTGCGAGTGCTCCCCCCCGAACGGGGCCCCCTGCTGTCGCCTGGCTCGCAGTGGTTTTCTAGTCCCTGTCCCCGCCCACGGCCCCTCCCATCATGTGGGAGGTGCTGTGGCCGTGACAAGTGTGTGAGGCAGTGCACAGCAGGGGCCAAGGCACAGAAAACTCAGAGGGCTGGGCTCTGCCCTGCCACCACCCCGCAGGTGGCAGGGGCCCCGGGGGAAAAAAAATCCTCGGGGGGGCCGTGGTTTGGGACCCCGCTGAGGGAATTTTATCCAAGGGTTTAATTTCTCCTTTTTTTTTTTGTGAGGGGAATTTGTTTCAAAAACAGGGGGTTGCATTTCCCCCGTACACATCTGAAATCCATCAATTTCAGACTGTTTTGGGGTATTTTAATCTGGGGCCAAGAGTTTAATTTACCCTTTTTTGGAAATTGTGTCAAATCCAGTTTTTTGTGTATTTCAGCCCTACATACTCGAAATAGCCAAATTTTCAGCCCTTTTTTGGGGATTTCTATCTGTGGCAAAAAAATTTTAATTTTTCACTTATGGTGGGAATTCTTTTAAACTTGTACATGTAGAGCCCCCCCCCCCCCCCCCAAAGAGTGGAGAGGATTAATTAGAAATTTTGCATTGACGCACTAATAATTTTCCCCATCCTTTGCTTTCAGTGTCCGCTTTCAATTATCAAAATCCATCATTGCTAAACCCCAAAAAGAAACGGGATTTTACCAAAAATAATAATAAATGGAATATTTGCATGTCTTCTGTTTTTGTATCCACTCCGTTTTGGGCACCTAATTAAGACAATCCTATAAAAAAAAAAACATTCATTTTGGGCCTTACGGTTGTGTTTGTCCTTTTATTCCTTATACTTTTAAAATTAGGGAAAAAATTAAACATAGGGGGAAACATCTTAGGTGGGGGAAGGGTGGAAACAGCTTGGGAAAACCCTGAAAGAGTGGTCAGTTGGCAGTAGCAGGGTTTAAGCCACAGAGTGGAAAATTTACAGTTTTTGGAGGTGGCCGGCAGCATGTTTTGGGGGCATAAAAAGGAGTGGCGGCAACAGCAGAATCAACCAGAGAGTGACATGTGAATAGCCGGAGGTGACAGCAGCAGCAGCAAGGAGAATGAGTGGTATGGTGGCAGCAGTATCAAAGGCTACCTAATGGCCCATGAAGAGGGGGAGGTGGGTGGCAATACCAGCCCCTGATTAAAATGGGGGTTTTGGTAGAAAGAGCGCTACAGCAGTTTTTGGGGCTCAGGGCAGGGGGCAGTACAGAATAGTAGCGAGGCCGTAGCCGAAAACCCAGGGTTCAGGGTCTGCTCCAGGTGCTCTCGGTGGGTCCCTAAATCATTAGGAGGGGGGGGTGAAAAAAGCGCTCATTAAAAACTCCAGACTCAGGTTGCTGCAGAGGGGAGCTGGACTTCCAGCCATGGCAGGGGACGTGGCGCTGAAAAACCCCCCAGTAAACCCCTGCGAAGAGTGGACGATGGCGCAAATAATCTCTAAATCTTTATAAAGGGCTGCACCCCCCTCTCACGACATCAAAATTTCCCCGCTACCTTGGGGGATAACCTTTGACCCCAAAATTGGCTTTTCAAACCACACAACCAAAACCCCTTACCTTTGCCTCACCTGAAAAAATTCCGGATCTCCATTCCTTCATTTTGAAAGCACAAAAATGCTAGCCCATGCTCTCTTCATCTCACACCTAGACTATGCAACACCTGTTCTTGGCCTCCCATCACCCCTCGCCCCCTTAACTCTGCTGTTGTCGATTCACCTCTCCCTCGACCTTTGCCCCCCTTTCCAATCCCCCTTCACGTCTGCCCCTTGCCCCACTGGACTTATGTGGCCAGAGGTGTACCCCCCCCTGTCTATCCCCCGAACAAAAGATTTTTGGGAGCTTTTTTTCCCGAAACAAAAGCATGAAATACGTTTTCATCCCGAGCCTGGCGACTGAACAAATTTACATAGCCGCCTGAAAGACTGACCAAAAGGCACTGTCACGCATGAGCTGCCACTGGTGGAAAAAAAATTACACATGGTATCCCTGTCCGCTTGGATCATCAAGAAATCATTATTGGGCCTTTCTCGTTCATAGATTTCTCTCTTTTACTCTTTCATAGTTTTGTTTTGCTATATTTCTGATTTTCTCTGTTTTGCTCGTTTAGATTTCTCTGTTTTGCTCTGTTCATATATTTTCTCCCTGTTTTGCTGTTTCATATTTTCTCCCCGTTTTTGGGTTTTTCAATAGTTTCTATCTGTTTTTTTCTCTGTTCATTTTCTCTTTCTGTTCAGTAAAGGGGGTTGCGTGGGGTAGGGAAAGCCTAAAGTGCTTGCAAAGTTTCCTGGCCCGTTCTCTGAACAAAGGGAGAGTCCCCCCCTTGAAAAGGGAGGTACCCCCAGTACCACCAAATTAGACAGGGAACACGGTCAGCCCTTTTTCACTTGGGGTGGCTAGACGCATACTGCTGTCCTTGGCAATCGTCTCGGGGGAATGATTTCTGGCATATGAGTGGTGAGGGCAGGACATCTGGGCCCGTTTGATTAGTGAAAGACAGACAACTCCTCAGAAGAGGTGGGGAATAGTGGGTTTAGGATTGCGTTTGGGTACGAGATCGATCGATATCGATAGTCGTCCGCTATCGATAAGTTTTTCGATAGGAGCGTCGATTAGAGCATGCCCTTTAAATTATGGGAGAGCAAAACCCTTCATTATTTTCACCCAAAACAAAGGTGGGGAATGAAATTAACATCCCAACATCAAAAAGGATACTGCTACTCTTTGGCCAAAACCCCTTAGGTTATAAAAGTCACAGAAAAAAAGCACAACCATTTTTACTATCCCCGTCCCTTTACCCCCAGCCTCCCTTAAACCTGCATCACCCCCAAATTGAAAAGTGCCAGAAAGGCAGTAGATTTTAAACACACTTACTTGAACTGGACATTGAATATCCCTGCCCGGGCCCCAGATGAGCCCCAAACTTTCATGACCCCCCCCATTTAAAAAGTGCCGGAAAAAGGGGTCTTTCAACCCCATTTTAGTTTCACTGGACATTGACTATACCTGTCCTGGGGCCCCAGCATAGCCCCAAACCTGCATGACCCCCATTTTAAAAGTGCCGGGAAAAAAAGTCTTTCAACCCCCTTTAGTTTCACTGGGCATTGACTATACCCGTCCTGGCCCCAGCTGACCCCGGGCCGGAGTTCAGTGGGTGCGGTGAGAGCCCAGGCTGGGTCCGTCATTTTTAACACGCAGGTTAAAAGCCCCGATGACGCAGCAACGAAAACTGTCGTGCTGAAGCAGGTGCGGAACGGAAGTGTGGAAAAATCCGCCTTCCTCAGTAAAAAGTCAACCTGGGTACGCTTGTCCCCCGATGAGGTGGGGCCAATTGAGCTTCACTTGAAATAGGTGGTTGCTCCTGTTACACCCCGGTTCCTTTACTTGCATTTTTTTTCTCATTTTATAACGTGTGGAGGAAAAGGTCTCTGTTTCTTTGTTCTCGTGTCCTTTCCCCCCTTTCTCCATGTCCCCTGAATAACCCACTCTGGTGTTTTTTCCTGTACCCCCTTGTACAATTCGGGAATTTTTTTTAAACACTATTTTGTACATGCAAGTTTTTTTTACTTTAATTCGAAAACACTTTTTAAAATAGCGGAATCCCCCCATGTCTTTGTTTCTCTTTTTTTCTTTTATTAAATTTGGGTTTTCTCAATACAGGGATTTTAAGCTATGTTAAAGATCTTTCAAATAAAGTCTTTTGCAATATGTGTCCATTAACATGTCCACCTATTCCTGTTTTGACAGCACCCTCACCCTTGAGCCCCTCTTTACAATTGTGAAGCAAATGTCTGTTTGAAACAACATTTTTTAGAAAGGACCGTAGTATAGCTGCATGCCAGCAAAAGCCCCCCAAAAATTCAAAGCATGACCCCTTTAGCCACTTTGGACAATTGTGAAGAACAAATGTCTGTTAGAAACAACTTTTTTTTAGAATAGGACCTCTAGTATAGCTGCATGTCACAGCAAAATCCCCCCAAAAATTCAAAGCATGACCCTTGAGCCATTTTGGCCCAATTGGGAAGAACAAATGTCTGTTAGAAACAACATTTGTTAGAATAGGACCTCTAGTATAGCTGCATGTCACAGCAAATTGCCCCCAAAAATTCAAAGCATGACACTGGAGCCACTTTTGACAATTGTGAAGAACATGCATGCAATTGGGTGCTTCTGCTACGGCGTTTCTCCCAGGCCACTGTATGGTGATGCTGCATATGTTGACGCAGGGCTGTGATGCCAACGTTAGGTCCCTGGCCATGCTATACTTTCTGCCCACAGACTTTACATATAGCCATGTTCGCCTCCTCTGGTGTCTTGGCAGAAACCTGGCACACCGCCGAGTAGGTGATTTTACCACCAATGCTCTGCACTTAATTACTGTTACCGCCACTGCTTCGGTGAGCCCCTGCGCTGCTACTTTCTGGGACCTGCTAAGTTGGTGGTCTAAAACATGGCCGTTTGGTTCCCGACCTCACACTGCTTTCACCCTGTTGACTCCCGGCCACACTACCAACTTGCCGGCTGCGCCACTGCCTGACGTTCATGCTGCTGCTCTCTTCTCCCGACGATGATGACGACGCCCTTGCTTCCAGGGCCGGAACGATGGGTAGTTGAAGGTAGGTGACCGCCTAGGGTGCCACTTCATCCAAGGTAGAAAAGGGGGCGCAAGGAGGCATGGAGTGGGACGAATTTTCCATTTGGGGGGGACTTTATACCTTGTTTAACTAAGGCACCAGAATACATTGTCCCAGCCTTGCTTGCTTCACCCGGCTTCCAAGTGCGAATGGCTACATCAATTATTGTTTGCCTGTTACTGCTGTCCTTCTCAATGGTCTCGCTGTACAGAGCTTGACCACTCGCAACATAACCCTCCATGACACTCTCCTCATCACTAGTTGCCCGCTTCTGTAAGAAGCAGCGGATGTCTTCACCATCTCTTTCCTGCCCACTGTCCTCAAATAGTTTGTCATCACTGTATAGTGGCATAGAGCCCACAGCACATAGCACTCGGCTGTGGGAGCCGAACGGGACAGAGGCAGGTTGAGGACAGGTGAGGGTCCCTGACCTGGTCTCGGTCAATGCCAACTAAAGGTTGTGTCTTATGGATGCACCGACTCTTTGCCAGGGTTCTCAGATGTCACCTGGGAGAAAGTGGATGACCTGGTCAACCATTCGAGAACCTTTGGTTTGGTGGTCAACACACGGCCGCAGATGACACCATAAGCTCTGGAAATGAACACTGGATAAAAACAGTTCATACCAATATCCAGGAAATCCACAGTCCATCAGGGGAGATTTCTTAAGTGCCTAGGTCAGTAAGAGCCTTAAATATAGTCCTGCACATAGTAATGAATTAAAATATACAGGGATTCCTATAAATTACAGTTAAAGAAGTATCCTAGTGGAAAGCAAAAGTTAACTGTTTGGGCAAAAGTTTATGTAGAAGAAATACAAATGTCAACAAATAACATTTTTTTAATTGAAACTATTTGCAGCTGTGCTTTTTAATGTTAGACTTATTGGTGCAATTCAAAATAGATAGCAATGTATTTGTATTTTAATCTCTAATGTATCTTTTTTCTTTTGTTAGGTTATGTTCACATGGCATTTTTGGATACATTTGCTATCTGAAAAACACATTCAAAAGCGCTGCGTAAAATGCTTCCAAAATGCATCCCACATGCCAGTGAGTGTTTGGATGTGTTTTTGCTGCAGCAGGAATGCACCCTATAGTTTTAAATAGGGTGACTGCTGTAAATTCTTTGAATGGATCGAAAGGACACATCAGAAAGATGCTTGTAGAACATGCATCGTCTAAACGCCGATGCATGTTTTATATTTAAAGCAATGTAAATCACACTGAACAATGTTAGATCCAAAACACGGATCCAAACATGAATCAAAAAAACGACCCAAAAATGCGTGTAACAACCTTTAGGACACTAAGAATTATTGTTGGGTATATCATGATAAATGTTTCATTGTCGTTTTGCTGTTCTCTTACAGTATGTTCACACACAAGATTTTGTTGTGGATTCCGACATGGATTCTGCATTGGAATTCATGTCAAAATCCACTTAACAAATTATTCCCATTGGTTTTAACAGGAAATCTACATGTCATTACAAATATCATAATTTTTACTATCATGGATTTCAAATCCACATTGCAGAAAAAAAAAACAAAAAAAAAGTCACTTCTTTAATAAAGATTTCATCTAAAATCTGCTCTGAATCTTTCCACTGAAATCAATAGGACATGGAAAATCTGTCAAAATTATGTCACATTTTAATTGGTGTGGATTTGCAAAGGATTTGCATGCCAATCCATGTAGAATCCACAGAATCCAGCACCAAGAACATACACTGGGAGATATAGTGGCAGGATTGCTACCATTTAGGGGAGGTTCACATGGCATATATCGCCGCTTACTGTGTGTGCCGTTATACCGCTGCTGTTTTGGAAGTATGTGCTAGTCCGAGCATACTTCTAAAATGGTCTGGTCCACCCCATTCACTTTTTCCCCTTTTCCCAGCATGTCCCCTTTTTTTTTCCAGCATAAGGGCCACATGTATGAAACCCGTTTAGGGGCTAAAAAATCACTTTTTTTGCCCCTAGGTATTAGGGGAAAAAAGTGAGTTTTAACCTAAAATTTTATAATGGGGCCCCTTTTAAGGTGGCCATAAAATAATGCAAAACCCCTAGCACTCAAGGAATGCTATGTTTTTCCATATTTCCGGAAGATTTTGGGATTTTGCAGCACAATCCCAGCAAATAATGCCCAAAAAAAAATGTCCCGTGTGAACATCCCCTTATAATCAGCAGATTAAAACCCAGCTGTAATTTTCCCCTTTATTCCCTTTTTTAATAAAACCCAAGCTTCTTTTTTTTTTCAATTATTTTCACCCTAGCACCAGATTTCCCCTTTACCAGATCTTTTCGTTTCTAATGTGAAGGTTAAACTGAGGTTTTAATCAAGCAAAAGAAACTATTGGTAACCACTGATTATTAACAGTGTTACTCGCTGAGCCCACTCAATTACACTGAATGGCTTTTTTGGGGGTTGCTGAATTTTCTTCCTCTCCCTTTTTTCCCTTGTTCTGCCATAATCCTGCTAGAGAGGCCACACACTCCAAGCCATGTACTCTTACTCCGTTTCTCAGTCCTGAAATTAGATTTTTTAAAATAAAAATAAAAAATCTGCATAACAATAAAGGTTGTATGTAAGGTCTATGGGTTATATGAGGCTATAGTGCAGTAACTTGATCTTTTTTATTGTCTTCCACTAGTATTGCCTGATTCCAAACAATGGAATACAGGAAAACATTGCTCCATGAGTGATATATAAAAGTAGTCTGTATAACGCTGTGTCCGTTATTCTGTAAGATGCCGTAGTTTTCAAGTACTTAATGCTCAAAACTGCGTTTTTTTAGCCCAAAAAAAGTCAAAGGTCTTTTTCCAAAAACCCCCCCCCTGTGGTGCCCCGCCCCCCTAATATAAACCTTTTATTGAATAGGTTGAAAAATGAGAAAACTGTCAGGGCGGGGGGAGGCAAAAAGGTGGGCGGGGCTATCAAATGCTCTAAAACTCCAGCATTTTACAGAATAAGGGAACCCGCGATGGAAAAGGTCTGAACTTTTGTGTCAGAAGGGGGGCATAACAAGGAAGGTTCCCCCCAATTCTTATTTCTTGTACACATTGGCTAATTTCAATACATTTAAACAATCAGTAACCTTTAAACAAATTAATTTACTCTGAAAAAACTGCTAAAATCCATATCGGATTAGACATTTTAGGCAACTTAAATTATCAGTTTACAGTTGCTTATACAAGTGTATGGACAGGAGACAGGAAAGGAGCGGGAGTGATTTAACAGAGAGACAGAGACAGGCCTGAAAGCTTCTAGGAAATGTTAAGTCTCACCTTAGTGTTTATTTGTGTTTTGGAAACCCCATGCAGTATACCCACTAGCACAGGGACAACTAAAAAATTAGTTTTGGGGCTGTAAAGGGGGAACAATCCCATATACAAAATTGCAAAAGGCCAAGAAATTATTCTTTTTAAATACTCAAACTGTATATATGTATAAATGTTTGTTTTTTGTGTGACAAGTTGTTTTTTTTTATCCCTTTTTTATACCATGTTTTTGGAGAACTTTTTGGGGTGTTTTAATGTTTGAACCTTTTAATTTTTTTGGGGTGATTAAACAACTCAAATTGCTGCCATTGCTTTTCTCTACCATTAATTATGTAAATTATGTTGTGTTTTGATATTATGGATTTTTATGGACAAGGTGATACTAAATTATGTTAATGATATTTTTTTTATATAATAGATGGAAAACTTTTTTTTTTTACATTTTTAAAAATTTCAAATTTTTAACTGTCATTTTTAAATCCCTCATTGATTTGATAGATTGCTGACATAATATACTACAATGCTTATGTACTGCAGCATGAAAACCAAACAGCATCCCATGACTGAATGAAGGGGGACTTTCCCTCTCCACCCCCGTAGTATAAAAAAGCTATCACCTGACCAAAGTATTAATTTAAATGGCTATAAATTTAGTTTTAAATAGGAGTGCTGGTGTGGGGCCAGGGAAAAGCCATTTTGAGTCCCCTTTTTTTTCTCTCCCTTTTAAACCCTAACTTTACATGTCCTATGGCAATCATTTTGGGGGGAGGTATACTTTTTATTTAGGTTTAGTTCCTTCGTATTTTGTTTTATGGACACTAATTTAAAATTTTATGATTAACAAAGAGTAATTTGTATTCAGCTGGAAAAAATTGATTAAGAAGTTGCAATTACAAGTGAGAAAAACAGGTAATTTCTACTTTTTTGTTAATTTGTGTTAATTTGTTTAAATAGTTTTAATAGTTTTGTTCCTTCTATATGTTTTTTAGTTTTTTTTTTCCTTTGTTGTTTAGCTGGGGGAGTTCTGATTCAAAGGCTTTTTCCCAAAAACCCCTTGTTAATAAATGCCACTCATCACATATAATCTGTGAAATCCTACCAGTGAGGTGAATATAATTTGACAAGGTAATCCTTTTTGGCTTAGTATCTCTTTGCCGGGGGAAAAGAGTCTACGGAGGTGACCTGAATTCTATCTTTGTGTTTCTGTAACAGACTGCTTGGTTAGCCCCAATCTAAAAATGTATTGCATGTCAAACCAACATTAACTTCCACTCTAGTCATCTGACAGACTCAAAGTAATTGGCTCCTGGGGGACATTTAAAAGTTAGACTGGGTCAAAGTTAAAAGATTTTTGTTTGTCATTTTATAAATTGGGATTTTGTAACCCTATTTTAAAATATACTTGTGTCTAGAAATTGTAACACTACACATTAGGACATCATAATTAATGTATGTTTTGTGTAGATCTTATTTATTAAGTAAATCATTTAATCAGGTGACATCCTGTATTCTTTCAGATAACAAAAATGTCATCTATATACTGCCACCCAAGTGATATTCTCAACCCTTCTAAATAATAAAAAATGTTGCATCTGCATAACTCTACCAACTGTGGATGTGAGTAATCTAGAGTTATTTGGAAACATCCAAATAGCAATTGAAACACAGTCCTTTATATTTAAAACTCCTTTATATCAAAAATATTCATTTTGTAAACATAGTCCATACAACTCCAGACATAAACGTATCATTCTTAAATGCATAGAAAAGAGTAAAAACCTGTGGTGTATTTGCAGCAATCTCTGCAATCTTTGTGTCCTTTATGTGGAAAGTAATAAGAAAAGTTCTTACAACATGTACAAATCTCGCACTGGCACAGAGCTTGTTTGTAACAGCAACCGCATGAACAGCCACATGCCCATAGGTGACGTTTCGAAGGAAACTCCATCTTCCTCATACTGGCATCATCTGGCTGGTGGCTGTTCATGTTGTTGCTGTTAAAAATAAGCTGCGTGCCAATTGAACCACACCTCAAGCCTGCCATTGCAGTAAGCCTACAGTTACAACACCACTATAAAGTTTCAAATCCTTAATCCTTTTTGTCCCTAGCAAAACCTTCTACTATGTTGTTTGTGCTAGGCGGCTAGAAACTGCTTTTCAAACAAAAATCTAAATCTTGTAGTTCAAACAAACCGTTTCAGTAAAAAAAAATTAAATACACATCTTAACCACTTTCATAGAATGGCTAAATGAGAACAGTTATATTTAAAAACACTTAAGATATATTCAGTCCCTGTAGAGGTAGCAGATACTTCATCATACAACTGTTTTGAGTTACTTCCCCAATTTTCATTAAATTTTCTGTAGCAATTTATTTTCTGTAGTTCAGTTCTTGAGAACAGACTGCCAAACTCTTCATACAGAACAGAAATGAGGTCACGCATGAGCATCATACTCTATTCATTTTAATTGGAGTTAAAACTACAGACAAATTTAACACTTCGCTTTATTCAGAACTCTAATAGAACAGGAGTGAGAGTATTGTGTAAAATAACGAGGATGTTGGTCGGGGGAGGTATGGAGTGACTTGCGGCGGTGCCCAACTATGCCCGCCCATTGTCCGTGGCAACCACCCGCACCCCCAACTTCCACTGTACTGACAGAGATGGATATGGGGTGAACTTGCCATTGCCTGGAGCAACTACCCTAACCACCAGGTTCCCCTGTTATCCTCAGGTCCATTTTGTATTGCGGGGAGGGGTGGTGTGTGACTCTGTAGTGCATCGGCATTAGAATAACTTGACACACAAGACATATCGGAATAAACAAAGCTTTTACTCTTGTCTTCCAGTGACTGTTGCAGAACATCCAGTTCGTCCCAGCATCCAGCAGCTTCAGCATACACACACAGTTCCTGAGGTGTTCTCTTCTTGCCCACCTCACTGCTTCTACCTGACAACTCCAGTAGCTCTTCCATTATGGCCCAGGCCTCCTGCTGAACTCCTTGCTGCTTCTCTTACCGATGCCTCCTCACCAGACACACATTGACTCTTGAGTGGGGACCTTTCCTGCTTCAAACTCTAACTGTGTACATGGCCCTAGTCTCATAGGCATCACCTTCTTTTCCCGCCAGGGATATCGGCCAGCCCTCATCCCAGATTATGGGGGCCTGCTCCTTGCTGGTCACTCTTCAACTCCCAACTCTCAACTGGCAACTCTAACTGTCACCAACTGCAGATTCTCCCTGTGCACAAGCTGGCCCCCTTCTCCTCAACCCAGCTCCTCTCCTCGAGCTTGCCATTATACGGCCTGGTTTCCCATGGCAGCCCACTAATGTCAACATCCCAACACAAGTATAACCCCTTACAATTGCACAAGTGCAGCCTTCTCTCCATTCTGCATTGAGACTTTCAGGGGGCCTTTTTCAAGAAAGGTGCAGATCTGGACAGGTTCAGACTGGTGCAGGGGCAGGTCTAGTAAATTAGAAATGTAACAAACTGGCACGTGGCAAAGGTAACATCCTATCCCAAGCTCTTCAGTATGTCCCATTTTACTACCAATGTTTGTCTACACATATTCAATGGCTATGGATTTGCATGTATCTGTTTGCAATGGTTTTGGTTATAACATCTTGGTTTGGTTAAAATATCTAAGTAATTGGGATGTATATCTCTATATAATTGTTAAATAATTATATTTTGGCAACATGTCAACTAGACATTTATAAACTGCAATAAATTATTAAACACTTCAAAATATTCTAAAACTCCCTTGTTCCACCTATCTAGATGAAGCTATCTTTTTGGGATTTCTATGTTTTTTTTAATACTTGATCATATTTTTTCACAAACAAAACTTTTAAATGAATAGATAAAAAGGGTCAAGATTTCCAAGCTATGGATAATATAATGTTTGATGTATATAAGCTCATAAGGGGTTTTCTTTTTTCTAAATGCTCAAATGCTTTCAGGATTGTTCTAATCCATTTTTTTTGTATTTCCTTCAAAAAAACCTTTGATTATCAAAAAACCTTAAATTGTTCTCATACTAATTTTTAATTTTACCAATTTCTTATGTGTAATGACTAATAAAATTTCATGTGGATAATCCATACTAAACACTTCATTTTACAAACTGCTGCAGAAGCATACACACAATGGAATAAATGGTATAAAACTCATCCCATATTTAACACTGCCATGGCAACCTGGCACATTATTTAAACACAATGAAGGTCTTCTTTCCACACAATTGCTTGATTTTGTTCCACTGCAGCAGCAAAGTGGTCATTTGCTTTGTGTTTGTCCTTTAGAAATGACAATATTTATATCGACTTTGTTTTCCTTTTTGTGGCATGTTATGCTCTTTATGTCTAACACTAAAGGCAATTAAGAAATCTTTGGCAAGACATAACACCATCACTCTTTTTCCTCCTTTTCTGCAAAACTAATTTTTACAGTTAATTTCCACAAAAAGTATAGAAAAAACGTTGCATATTAGTATCTATTAAAAAAAGTTATAATTTTTAACCATTGATTATTTTTGATGTTTAGTAAAAAAAAAACCCACTTTATTTGGACTTGAAAATAATACAATAAAAAACAAAAACTATCTAGCATGCAAACAACCTCTTTCAGATTGTTGAAAATGTAAAATAAGAACAAACTTAAAAGATAATTCAAGGCTTCACGGTGTTCTTATAGTGTGTTCCAGTAACTTTGTAAAGCTTTTATTTCCTTTACTTTTTTAAAAACTATTTTGTTCCAGAAAATAGGAAGAATGTTACTATTTTCTGCGATTTTACAAATACAGTAAAGCTGCAGTTATTATTCATCCTACAAGCCTGCACGCTAACATTATATTTGCTATCATCCGACTTATAATGAGACTGCCTGTTTGAATAAGTAAGGATGTTGCTGTGATCACAGAACATTAATATTATTATTATTATTTATACCTCCAAACTGATAAAGATTTTAGTGTATTAAAATCAAAATGTCAGGAGCAAATAAACAAAAAAAAAATCACACATTCAAGGCATTCAGTGGTCAGACACAGAAAGAAATAGCGCCTTAAATAGGTTGACCAACTATATTTTTTATTTTTGTAATTGAATACTACTGCCATTTTAAAATAAAAAGAAACTTGTCTGCAGCAGTCATGTGCCATTGGCTGTCATAGCCATTTGGAAGTAAGGGTGGCTGCAACGTTGATGTTCTCATTCAACAGAAGACCAAAAAATAATAGAAGACTGGCGGAGAGTGACAACAGTACATTACTGGATCAAAGGTGAGAGTAGAGTGGGTTTTTTTTTATATTCAAGCAGCATAAATAGTCTATTTAACTCTATAAGGGCACATCTATTTTTGGATTTTTGTTTTTCATCACCGCTTTCCAAGAGCCATATCTTTTTTTTTTATTTTTAAGTCTAGATGTATGAGGGTTTTTGAGGGGCAAAATGTAAAAAAATGCAATTGCACCAATTTGTGATGGTTTTATTTTTATGGAGTTCACTGTTCAGTATAAATGACATATTGTCTTTATATTATCTTTATTGTAACGAACCGGGAAAGTGGATCCACTGGATCGCCACAGGTGGTGGCACAGGCCACACCATGGAGTGGAATCTAAATGGGTTCCCGGTTTTCACCAGAGCCTGCCGCAAGGCGGGATGGTCTTGCCGCAACGTGATTCCACCAGGTCGCTACCCATGATGTGGCTGGCTTGTGGAGGCGTCCGAGGCGCACCGCGGTACAGAATCGGTAGACGAGCTCGAAGTCGGTCAGGCTAGAAGGTCGGGGCAGGCAGCGAAGGTTCAAGGTCAAAGGACAGCAGTGGACGGGACTGGTACACGTGTGCGACAAATGGGAGCAAAATAAGGCTTCCTCTCATAAGCAAATGGCATTATGGATTCAGCAGGGTGGTACAGAAGGTGAATCCCTTATATAGGGTCAGCGGCCGGCAAAACTAATTGCCGGCGCGATTGCCCTTTAAATCTGAGAAAGCCGGCATTGGCGCGGCCCCGCTCCTTAGGGCTAGCCAGATAGCCGCGGGGAAGCAGGAGCGCGGCGACGTAAGTGAAGGCGCCCGAGGGAGGCCCAACATGAGGATCGCGGGACCGCTCACCCTGGGCGCAGAAGAGGACATGGGGGGACAACTGCGTCCACAGCCCGGACAAGAGGCTGCGGTGCTACTTGTGACAGTACCCCCACCCTTCGGCCCCCCCTCCTTCTGGCCTGAAGGAATCTCCGAAGCAACCCCGGGTCCATGATATTGTCCTCCAGCTCCCAGGATCTCTCCTCGGGCCCGAACCCCATCCAATCGCTCAGGAAATAACGCTTCCCTCTGATTGTCTTCATAGCCAAAACCTCTCTAACGGAAAAGATATCAGAAGTATCAGCCACAAGAGCAGAAGGTGACACCTTTCAGGAAAATCTGTTCATGATAACAGGCTTGAGCAGGAATACGCGGAAGGAGTTCGGGATCCGAATCGAGGGGGGTAGCCGTAGTTTGTACGCCACCGGGTTGATTTTCTTCAGGACCACAAAAGGGCCGAGGAACCGGGGACCCAGCTTATAACTGGGGATCTTCAAACGAACATATCTGGAGGACAACCAAACTTTATCCCCGGGTGCAAACGATGGAGGAGGTCTTCGGTACCTATCCGCTCGTCGTTTTGTCTGGGCGGAGGCCTGCTGCAAGGCTTGCCGAGTGTCACTCCAGATGGCCCTGAGGTCACAAACCAAAGAGTCCACGGCAGGAACATCAGAGGCCGCAGCTAAGGGAAGGGGTGTGGGGATTTAAGACCATAAACTACAAAAAATGGAGAGGCCCCGGCAGAATCAGAGTCCAGAGAGTTATAAGAAAACTCCGCCCAGGTTAACAACCCAGAGCAGTTGTCTTGCCGAGCCGACACAAAATGGCGCAAGTAGTTTTCCAAGATCTGACTGACTCTTTCCACTTGCCGTTTATCTGTGGGTGGTAGGCAGAGGAAAAATCCAGGTTTACTTTAAACTGGGAACAGAGGGAATGCCAGAATCTGGACACAAACTGCACCCCACGATCAGACACGATGTGCCGTGGAAGGCCATGCAAGCGAAAGATGTGCAAGAAGAGAGTCGCAAGATGAGGCGCAGAAGGCAGCCCAGGCAGCGGTACAAAGTGTGCCATCTTAGAGAACGATGACCCAGATGACAGTATTACCGGCAGACGGTGGGAGATCCGTAATGAAGTCCATTGTGATATGGCACCATGGGTGGGCAGGAATGGGCAACGGCTGAAGCAACCCCGCTGGCCTGAGGTGGGACAACTTGTTGCAGGCGCATGAGGAGCATGATTCAACAAAGTCCTTAACGTCCTTGTCTAGGTCCGCCCACCAGTAGTAGTGGACAATAAGCTGCCCAGTCTACCGACTTCCTGGGTGACCGGCCGCACGAGAGCAATGACCCCAGTTCAGGATTCTCCTCCGGAGTACAGGACGCACGTAACTCTTGCCAGGAGGAACCTGTCGGAGATCCACCAAGGCTGCCGAAATCAGATGCTCTGGAGGAATGATGTGGCGGGGTGGGGGGTTACTCCTCACCCGCGATAGGGCATCTGCCTTGATGTTCTTCTCAGCTGGGTGAAAGTGGATCACAAAATCAAACTTAGAGAAGAAATGGGACCAGCAGACTTGCCAGGGGTTAAGGCGCTGGGCCGACTGAAGGTACGCCAGGTTCTTGTGATCAGAGTAGATGGTGATCAGGTGGTGAGCTCCCTCCAGCAGATGACGCCACTCTTCCAGGGCCAACTTAATGGCTAACAGCTCACGGTCTCCAATAGTGTAGTTTTTTTACTGACACTTCTCCAACTTGGCATAGAGGTGATTTTCACGAATTCGACTAAGGACCTGGCGCGCATGGAGACGATGGGACTTGGCATCTGATGAAAAGACCAAAATATCATCCAGGTACACAACAACGCAAGAATATAAGAGATCGCGGAAAATCTCGTTAACAAACCCCTGAAACACGGCAGGGGCATTGCAGAGGCCGAAAGTCATAAGATATTCTAAATACCCGTCCCTAGTGTTGAACGCCGTTTTCCACTCATCGCCATCCCGGATGCGGACAAGGTTTTATGCGCCTCGCAAATCCAACTTAGAGAAAATCCTGGCCCTGCGTAAGCAATTGAAGAGTTCAGAGATCAGGCAGCGGATAGTGGTTCTTTACTGTAATCTTTTTAAGACTGCAGTAGTCTATACAGGGACATAACGAGCCATCCATCCTTTTTCTCCACAAAGAAGAAGCCTGCTCCAGCCAGGGAAGAGGACTTGCGGATGAAGCCCTTCTTGAGGTTTTCCTGTATATAGTCCGACATGGCCTTGGTTCCTGGCACTGACAGTGGATAGACCCTGCCCCAAGGAGGGCTTGTGCCGGGCAACAGGTCAATAGGGCAGTCATAGGGGCAGTGAGGCAGCAAAATCTCTGCCTGCTTTTCAGAGAAGACATCGGCAAAGTCATGGTACTCAGCAGGTAACCCAGGAAGGGGTTTCAAGGATGCTGGTGGTGAAGTGGGGTGTACCGGGTGAGGCGCCACCAGACAAAGAAACCGGCAGCCTTGTCCCCAACTCGTGACTTACTATATTTACTATTTTGCCATAGGCAAACTTAAACTCTATCAGTTCTCAATCTATAAAACACTAAAACATAACTTTTAGTATGTATAACTCTTAACCTCTATACAAACTATTTAAAAGCCTGATTTCTAACCTCTAACAAATAAGGCTCCCTTTTGACAAAGGACCAGACCTCTAACCCCTGATGAAACCAGGTTAGCTGTTGAAACATGTTGGGGAGGTTAGGCATGACATTTTAAATTGTAATTTCTCACCTCTGTCTACAAGTGCCACCCGCTGCAGAGGGTGTCAAAAGGGAGACTTATTTGTCCTGTGTCCATTAGATTAGGGACGATTGCCCAAATAGGAGGCTTGGGATCCCTCACTGGAATTGATGTATATATAAGGCTTTCCTGTTGGTAGGTGGGGTTCCACCAGACTTGATAATGGAAAAGGAGCTATTCCTTCCTTCAGAAGAAAGGGTTAAATGGTGAGGTTAGAAATCAGGTTTTTAAATAGTGTGTATAGAGGTTAAGAGTTATACATAATAAAAGTTACGTTTTAGTGTTTTATAGATTGACAACTGATAGAGTATATATAGCGATCAGAAGTCACTCTCTGTTCTCTTGTGAGATTTCCTTTTTTTTTTTGGAGACTATTTGACAACTCGTGACTTCACCCATTTTCCAGTCCAAAATAGGAGCGTGGAGCTGCAGCCATGGCACTCCCAACAGAACTGTCGACGAGGAGTGGGGCAGCACGTAGAACAAGATCTTTTCACAGTGGAGCGAGCATCGAGACAGGCTCCATGCAACATCGGATGGTATCACGTAGGATCTCTCCACTCACAGAGGAGATGACCAGGGGCTTCTCGAGGCAAACCACCGGGAGGCAAAGTTTTGATACCAGGGCGGTATCCATGAAATTCCCAGCAGATCCGGAATCCAGAAAGGCAGGAACTTGGACTCACGTTCCGGAGCCAGACGTGGAGATGGACTACTCACACCTAGGGACACTTCTCCCACGTGGCCTAGGTGCGTGCGTTTCCCGAACGCGGACAAAGTGGACAGTCTCGCCAAAGGTGCTCCGGACTGGCGCAATGCAGGCACAGGTTTTCTGCGTGCCGATGGGACAGCTCCTGTGCAGAGAGGTGGGCAAGGTCCACTAGCATAGGCTCCTCGCCAGAGTGCTGCGGGAGAGGCAAAGGAGGCTTCTGGAACACCGGAGCCAAGCATGGGAACCGACGAGGCCAGGCAGGATCACGTTCCTGACGAAGTTCTCCTTGCCTTTCTGTGAAGCGCACGTCAATACGCGTGGCCAGATGGATCAACTCAGACAGGGATGCCGGCAGATCCCTTGCGGCCAAAGCATCCTTGATCTTGCAGGAGGGGCCTTTCTTAAAGGTAGCATATAGGGCAGCCTCATTCCAGGTTAACTCTGAGGCCAGGGTGCGGAAATGAATAGCATAGTCCCCCACCGAGGAATCCCCTTGTCGCAAGTTCAAGATTGCAGTCTCAGCAGAAGATGCTCGAGCAGGTTCCTCAAAGACACAGAAAAACTCCTTGAAGAAGGCCTGCAAGTTGCCCGTCACCGGATCACCCATGTCCCAGAGGGGTGTAGCCCACATCAGAGCCTTTCCTGAGAGCAGACTGAGCACGAACGCCACTTTAGCCCGTTCAGACGGAAACTGATCAGCCACCAGTTCCACGTGCATGGAGCAATGAATAATAAATCCCCTGCAGAGCTTCGGATCTCCATCGAATTTTGAGGTGAGCAACAGCCGAAGCTTGGGTCCCACAGGGAAGATAGAGATGGCAGGAGCTGGAACGGCTGGAGGAGGTGGTGGAGGTTGCCGCAGAGAGGCAATGAGCTGTTGCATCATGGTCATCAGCTGATCCAACTGTTCCGCCTATTGCACCAGCTCCTGAGATTGCTGGGCAATGATGGATGTAAGGTCCCCCACACTAGGCAACGCCACCTTGGCAGGATCCATGGCCGAATCCAACTGTAATGATCCGGGAAAGTGGATCCACTGGACCGCTGCAAGCGGTGGTACAGACCACACCAGGGAGCAGAATCAAAGTGGGTTCCAGTTTTCCCCAGAGCCCGCCGCAAGGCGGGATTGACTTGCGGCGGTGGGATTCCACCAGGTCGCTACCCATGATGTGGCTGGCTTGCGGAGGCGGCCAAGGTGCAACGCGGTACAGAATCTGTAGACGAACTCAATGTCGGAGTCAGGCCAGAAGGTTGGGACAGGCAGCGAAGGTTCAAGGTCAAAAGATAGCAGTGGAAAGGACTGGTACACGGGTGCAACAAACCGGAGTAAAATAAGGCTTCCTCTCATAAGCAACGGGCGTAATGGATTCGCCAGGGTGGTACAGGAAGTGAATCCCTTATATAGGGTCAGCGGCCGGCAAAACCAATTGCCGGTGCGCTGGCCTTTAAATCTGAGAAAGCTGTGGCGCGCGCCCTAAGGGGCGGGGCCGCGTGCACCGGCCGGTCAGACAGCTGCTGGGAAGCAGGAGTGCGGCGAGGTAAGTGAATGAGCCCGAGGGAGAGAGTGCGCCCGCGGCCCGACATGCAGACTGCGGGACCGCTCACCCCAAGCACAGAAGAGGACATGGGGGGATGAGTGCGACCGGGGGCTGCGGCGCTACTCGTGATATTTATTATGCTTGTCAGTACAATTTTGGCAATACCAAAATTATATAGTTTTCATTTTGTTTTTCTACTTTTAAAATAGTATAAACTTAAAAAAAATTATGTTTGTTTGGTGGATTTTTGTGATGGTTAATTTTTTGTGTGATTTTATTGATACCAATTTGGAGTATGTAACTTTTTTAACCTTTTTACATTTTTTTAGGAGGTAGGATGAAAATAAAAACCCTCACAATTCTTCTATCAGTATTTTTCTTTTTTTATGGTATTCACCATGCATGATAAATAACAATATAGTGTGTTAGAACAGACTTTTACGGAGGCAGTAACACCAATTGTGTTTATTTTATTTTTTGTGTTGTTTATATTTTATGGCAAATGATAACTTTTTAAAACCAAAAAAAAACCTGAACATGCAATTAATTGATCACTGGAACTATATATGGCAGTACATCAGTACTGTTGTATATAGGCATTTAATTAATCTCCTATTACACCATGCCTATGTAGCAGCTACGAAGGGATTCATAGCCTGATAGCCACGAAAACTGAAAGGCACCTTGGTGTTGCGCTATTAATGGACCAATCATTAGCTGCAATGGATATACCGATCATTTAGATGCTGTGACATCTAAATAGTTATTTCCAATCCCCATAGGTGTAACTTTAGGAAGGTACAGAGGGGACTTTCTTCAGGGTGGGGGGAAGTCTGGGTCATTTGTTCATCGGAATTCTGCGTTTGCAAGCGCCAAATTTCCAACATGTAAACAACACTGTCAGTGCCAAAAACCATCATGTGAACTCACCTTAAGTGTGTAGTGTGTTTTTTGTTCAATATATGTAAATATATACACACATATTATTGTATTATTGTAGATCTGCACCAGTTCTGCAATGTGGTATGGCACTGTTCCTTTTCTTTTTCATCTATGGTGCACAGCACTTGTAACAGGGTTCTATCTAATCTCTCTCAAGCCCTGCTAGCTTAGGAGTGATATGGTGTGGTGTGCAGCTATAGAAAAAAGGTCACCATCTCAATCCTTGGTCATTAGCCCGGACAAGTAAAGGAGCTGAGCCGTCCACGCATGGCCGCAATATTTTAATTTTAACAAGGCAAATGTTTTGGATGTCCCTTTTTTCTTTGCGTTATTCTACGAATGTAAATCTCTGGGTTTTTTTTTTTTTTATTTTCTCTCAAGGCCCAACTAGCAAAGGCATTTTTTGCTGTCCTTTTAGACTTCCATCTATCTGTAGAACAAGTGGAAGACAATACTTTGTGTCGGCGAGGATGGGTGCCCAAGTAAGCATCTTCTTCAAGGCTCGCAATGCTTTATCTGCTGCTTCATTCCATCTCAAAAACCACCTCCTGTGCTCTTTGGGTGCTACTGTTGTAATAACTGATGCAGAGGTGCTGCTACCTTGGCAAAGTCTTTTATGAATTGGCGGCAATAACCCACTAACCTCAAGAAGGCTAGGAGATAATCAACAGTCTTTGGTTTGGTCCATTTTTTTAACTACCTCCATCCTGTAGTTCACTGGCTGTGCCCCTTTCTCAGAAACAATGTGCCCCAGGAATTTGATGTGTCTTCCAAATAGATGACACTTATGGGGCTTTAGATTTAACTGATATGATGCAATAGGACCCAGATCTAATCCAGATTATCTAAGTTTTCTTGTACTGTGGGATGTAGAGAATCACATTGCCCAGGAATATCGAAAGACATTCCTGGTTGTGGTCCCCTAGACAGAACTCCATCAAACATTGGAACATAGCTGGTGCATTGCTCAACCCAGACAGCATTCTTTGGAATTTGAACAGTCCCATTTGGGTGATGAAGCCTATTTTCTCTTGATTGTCCTTGACTATTGGCGCTTTCCAGTATCCACTCATCAGATCAAATGTAGCATAGAATCGGGCATGTCTTAAGTAGCAGATTACCTCCATCAAACTGGGATAGGTGGTTTAGCATAACATCCTCTGCAATGGATGCTGATGACTGCATCCATTGGCAAAACAATGGCACTCTGGGCTCACCATTACAAACTCCATCCTGTTTAACTATGACATGTGTAATAGCGACAACAGGAGTGCAATCAAGATGACTGATGATGACTGGTGATGAGGGTTGATTCAATTTGGATTTGAGGATAATAGAATGGTTGTTGATAGAAAGTCTCTCAACTGTTACCCAGGGTTTGCTGGGAACCATCTATTATAGCTTTCTCCTCTTCAAAATGTTCTTAATCTACTAGCCTGTCACATTGCCTACCCATGTCCTTGCAAAGGTAAATAGTTATTCCTACTCCTTTTATTTACAGGGATCTTATCATCTCTTCACCTCTACTGGCTCTGCAACTGGACTCACACTTCAACCAAAACTTTCCAGACCCCTTATACTCCTTGTTTCCTCCCAAATATTCTGGTGATATCTACTGTTGAAAAGGTGAACTGCCAGCTTAAACTTTACAGTTGTGCCAGAAAATGGTCATAAAATGTTCCACAAAGTTGCACAGCATGTCACAATCTGTCACAGACACATTTATTATGAACACTTTAGCCATATTTTGCAACCTCTCCAACATGGGGGCATGGCTTAGCACTTTAGCCATACTTTGCAACCTTTCCAACATGGGGGGCATGGCTTAGTGGGAAGTGGATGTGACTTTGGCAGAAAGAATAGTGGCCATGATGCAACATACTGTACCCCAGACTGCCCAACAATATGACAGCATTTTGACCCAGCTAATAGTCTAAAAAGCTAGCTATACCTGGTGCATTTTTAAATTGTCTAAGTTTATGCTATCTAACTTTTAGAAAGCAAAAATATATGTGGACTAGTGAGTTCTGTTTGCAGATTTTTTTCAACCTTTGTGATACTACAGTAGCTTCACAATAGCAATATATTCTATTTTTAAAGACAGAGTGGGATATTAGCACAAATGTATTTTTCTCTATGGTATTCAACATTTTTAATTGTGACATTTAGTTGTTAGTTCCCCATTGAAAATGTTTTATGTCCTATACATTTGTTACTACAACAGCTATTTTCTCTTTAAAATGTTTGATAGATGTGATGATAACCAAAGATGATTGAGACATTATTTCCACTATCGCTGCTTCCCAATGCTCTTTCATCTGTCAGCTGTCAAAAGCTATATTAAAGAAACTATAAAGTGTACAGATTAAGCCTTTGCACTTGGCAAACGATAAGCCTGAAGCTCAGAAGTTTCTTTCTGGCTTTATTGATTGCAAAAAATAAAATAAAAAAATCTTCCATTTTGCAAGAATATTGTACCTTTAAAATTCAGTTTTGAAGCGGTTTGTACAATATGTAAAATTTTTATTTCAAATCTGTGCTAATGTAATATAAAACTGCAATATGAAAGGTAGAATAAAATGGCTCTGTAATTAATATACTTTAATTGTGCTGGAAAAGGAGGGGAGCTAGGCATCTGATGGGAATAACTGTTACTTTTTGCTCCAGCACATTTATCACTGAAGAACCATATTCCCTGTAGATCAACTGCTTTTTAAATGTCTTTTTTTGTACGACATTAGGGGGCTTAGAAATGCAGTAGTAATTTTTCAGATTTTTAAGAAAATTAGCAACATTGATATTGTTAAAAGATCAGTCCAGTTCTGACGTGGTTTTGAGAGACCTGTATGTTAGATCCCCCCCATAATTGAATATATCTTAGAAACCAGACTCCTTAAAGTTTTCAAAATAGTATTTAGGAAGTTTATTAACCCATTAGGTGTTTCACAAAAGTTAAAGCAAAGTGGAGTTAAAATTTCACTTTTTTTGCAGATTTTCAATTTTTATCCATTATTCACAGCAACATGGCAGATATGACCAGTAATGTTGAGCGATTATAATCGACAAAGTTGAATCGGCCACGGTTTTTATGTTGATCGGAATTTTCCGTTCACGAGATAATCTTGATGGAGAATCTGCGCATAATTTATTATTATCGCGCCATTTTCGGCACTTCCTGTCATTGTGGCGGCCAGCAAATCAGTTAGAGAAATAGAGCAAGTCGGTGAGCATGGTGTGCTGGGGGTGCGGGACAGTCATGTCTGTGATGTGTATGGTGGTGATTGGCTGGAAAAATCCATGACCTCGTTTTACATAAGAAACAGTCCTTCCTGTTCAGCATCAGTGTGGGTCTGTGTCTCTTAAGTGCAGGACGTATGTCTAGCTTTATCCTTCAATAAGTCAGACGACAGTTCTCTTTGTTCACAGTCAACTATGCTTTTCAGCTGTGAAACATTGTACTAGGTTGATTTAGAGAATTTCAGTTTTTAGTTAGTTCGGCTGAGACTTTGAAAGAAGCATCTAGCACTGTACAGCCACGGGGAGGAGGGGGTAGGGGGTTGCGGGTGGGGCGGGAGGGGGGGGGGGATTGGGGGAACACAGGCAGTCAGGCAGGCAGGCTTTTGAAAGGAGAGTATATATTGTGTAGTCCAGACTGGCTTTGAATATGCATTGAAAATGACTTTTTATTACCAGTTTTTGGCCAGTTTTTGGTGAAATTTGTTCATTGTATTTTGGTGGCAGCCTGTACTTATTTTAGGATACAGTACTTTTCTAGTAAATGCAGGTGTATTTATAGGTGACAAAAACCACCTTTTTTTATCCGTACACAAATTTATATAGGTTTTTTTCAGTTTGGAGCAGGGCCATTTATGTGAAAGACCCATCTTGACATCTGTATTACCATACAGATAATTTGCTAGTAATTGCATGTGTATTTTCATAGGTGCAAAACCACCTATTTTTATCAGTACACAATTTAATTACGTGTTTTTCTCTTTGGGCAGGGCCAGTTTTGTTTCAAAAGTCCCACCTTTGTACTTACATTTGGTACAGTACTTTTATAGTCACCACAGGTGTATTTCTATATGGTGCAAAAAACCACCTTTTATTATCTGTACACAATTAAATTAGGTTTTTTTTCACTTTGCCGCAGGCATTTTTGTTGAAAGGAAACCACCTTGTAATTATATTACCATACTGAATTTTGGCTTGTTATTGATGTTGTATTTCATAGGTGCAAAAACCACCTATTATTATCAGTACACAAATTTAATTACGTGTTTTTCATTTGGCGCAGGTTCCAGTTTTGTTCAAAGACCCCACTGTGTACTTATATTAGGATACAGAACTTTTTCTAGTCACCGAATGTGTATTTCTATAGGTGCAAAAAACACCTTTTTATTATCCGTACACAATTATAATTAGGTTTTTTTCTCACTTTTGACGCAGGCCAATTTTTGTTGAAAAACCCATCTTGTTCTTATATTTCACCATACGAAATTTTGCTAGTATTGTGTTGTATTTCATAGGTGCAAAAACCACCTATTATTATCAGTACACATTTTATTTACCTGTTATTCACTTTGGCGCAGCCCGGTTTTGTTCAAAGACCACTTTGTACCCTTTAAATAGGATTCTGAACTTTTCTAGTCACCTCAGGTGTTTTTCATAGGTGCAAAAAACCACCTTTTATTATCTGTATTCATTTCAAATAAGTATTTTTTTTTTTTTACTTTGGTGCGCCCAAGTTTGTTCATAGAGCCATTTGTACTTAAGATGAATACAGAATTTTGTAGTTATATGTTGGTGTATTTCATTAGTGCATAAAAACCTACCGTTTGTTTATCTGTATAACTTTTAAATAGCTGTATTGCTCTGTGCGGCACTAGTTTTTTTCAAATAGCCACGTTGTACGACATTTCTGATAGAAAAAATTTTATAGGCAACTGTTCTCGTTTGGTCATTCTGCAAAAAACGCCATTTTCTCATTGGTGTAAATTCTGAATAGTTTTAACTATTTTGCGGCTTGTTGAATTCAGTTTGGCGCAGGATAGCGCACTTGTATGTTTGTTTGTTGAAAATATCATTCACTAGTCCTACTGGGCAGTTGTAAATCCCTGGGATTATGGAAGAACACTGTTGATTTTTTCTTCGGTTCTTCCACCAGGACCGCATTTCCAGGTATTCGCTAGAAACATTTCAGTTTCTTATCATAGTTGGTTGTAGGAAATAAGTGGGATTAAAGAATAGGCTGCTGATTTGCCGTCTTTCAATAAGAGGACTGTCAATACTCTTCCATACTTCTTAAATTTTATCTTTCTGAATATGGGTGCGATATGAAGGTGGTAAGTGAAAAAGTGGGGTGTGGGACATAGAGGTAGGAGTACGAGAGAAGGTGCTCTTCAGTGCTGCAACAACAAGCAAGCCAGACGTATCGTCGGTTGTAGGGACCGTAGGCTGTCATCGTGGGTCCAGGGCCTGTGAATCTCAGTAACGAACTGCGTGGCAATCTGTTCGGCAGGTGGTTAATGCAAACATGCATCCAGCAGTTTTACTCCGCGTCCTCACAGTCTCTGCCACAATTGTTGTCATTAGCATTGTCAGCATCCGTCCAACATGAAGAAAAGGCAGCCCAAATGTCAACTCGTGTACCACAAACAATGTGGTTAATCCTTTTTGAAGGACCTCTTTGATGCAAAATGCGGTGGGGGTCAGAAGGGCAAGTTAAAAAGATTCAAGAGGCCAAAGGGATATGATTTTGTCTGCTCTGACGGCCAGTTGATGTTGACATCAGAGGAGGAGAAGGAAGCCGGTCAATCGGCACAAAATACCGGGCGTTCGGCAACGCATTGCAGTGCCTGTTGCTAGTAAAGCCCTACAGCTCCTGGATGAAAATGTCAGGTCCGAAGTCACCTGTGTTGATGTTGATGGATGACGACATTGCAGATCCTATTACGTGGTTTTTCTGCTGAATTTGCGTGCGATCGCTTCAACACTGGCGAGGAGGAAGACGATGGGGTAGTGTCAGTACGGGTCCGCCTCAAAAAGGGAGAGGGCAGTCGCAGAAGTCCGTGAGTGATTCCGCCTGTCCATGATCAGCGGAAACACCGCTCACCTCTCTATCGCTGTCGAAAAGCCTTGGGCCTTTTTCGGGCAAGCCTCGGATTCAACCAGCGATTTCATATGCCGCCTTTGCCGTTAACGCATTAGTAGACGTAAGGGAATCATTAGGTGTTTTTAACCACCAACAACATGTCTACGTCCAAATAATTGCAGCGAATGCATGAGTTGAAATGGAGTGAAACACTTGGCCAAAAAAGGCCACACCGATGACCAGGCTTCCAACCACTGTTCAAACACCCTCTGTTCCCCGATCCTCCTCCTCCGCCACCACCATGCGTTCCTCAGCATGCCCATTTCTCTCAGAGCATGATCAGGGATCAGCCTCCTCTTCAGCTCACCATCGCCCGAGTACCACAGCACGTCCAGAGGACCCATCCTATCCTTCTCCATCCACCATGTTTGACGACCTGCTCACCGTACATAGCGGCCAAGTCTAGCAGCCAGCCTTCTGTCTTCCAGGTTTGGGAGCAGAAGAATCACCTTAACCCAAACCATCCAAAGGCCAAAAGTCCTGAATGTCTGCTCATTGCCAGGCTTTTGGCATTGGAAATGTTGCCTTTCCATATGGTGAGACACAGATGTGTTCTACCACGTCAATGGCCCTTGCCTGCCCCCATACCAGATTGCGAGCAGGCATTTCTTTGCCAGAAAAGCCGTCCCTGCCCTGGCCATCCACGTGTCATCTAAATTTTTCAAGCGCGTTGTCGCATCTGTGTCTGGTAAAGTCCATCTGACCACCGACCTAATGGACTAGTAAGCACAGCCAAGGCCGCTATATCTCTGTGACAGCTCATGAGTTGAGCTGGGTGGTTGTCTTGGTGGTGACGGTTGGCTTCAGGCTCGGAGCACGTTCTTCATAACGCGGGGATGTGCAGGGTTCTTTCCCACCAAGGTCCTCTGGTGGCATCTCGTGCCCAGAGAAAACCAGGGCCAGAGTCTGTAATGAATCTGTCTTGGAGACCGTCAACACACAGATCAGGTGCTGGTGGTCGGCTCTCTGCAATGAGACCCTGAGCGCTGGCTGGGTGACAAGAACCTTGTGCCAGGCAAGAATGGTGTTCGCGTTAACAGTGAAATATGGGTGGCCCCCTTAAAAATCGGTAGGCTGGAGCACATCCTTGCCTGGCACATGTTCATGCAACCTTGTCGTCCTGAAGTTCTAAAGTGCTAACCCGGGTCTGGTCTGCCTGCTGAGAACGGCTCGAGGTCTGATTTCGCACTTCGCCGTTCGCACTCTGCTTCATACCGGCTGGCTGCGTTGCCGCGTCAGCTCGGCCTCCCCTCAACGTAGCACTGTTGGTCGTGGGCAATCAAGCTGGAATTCCACCCTCCAAATGCTCCAAAGATTGTGACAGTCAGCGCAATGACTTACGCAGTACAGAAGTGACACATGGCCTGACAAGCGCGGTGCGGACCTCAGGGCTGTTGAGCCACAGAGAGTGGAGGCAGGTGAAAGAGCTCTGCACCATCCTTGCCAGTTTTGAAGAAGCACTTAAATAGGGTCAGTGCGGACATTGCCCTTGTCAGCATGAGCATTGTGGTGATCTTAGTTCTGGAAACGAATGTTGGACACTCTGAAAATCAGGCCCCACAGCGTTTGGAGCAGGAGACAGAACACAGATGAGGACATGGTGCCTTTCTCTTTGTCGAATCCAAATGGCCCGACAGTTTCACATTTTTTATCGGTCTTCATTAGGCAGTGGATCAGGGCGTGTCCAGGGCTAGTTGCAAGCGGCGCATCAGCTCTCAGGGTGCATAATTGAGGAAAAGTCTGGGCTGTGTTGAAGCTGTGCCGGAGGAAGCGGAGGAGGTATTCCTGGATCACCGACGATACCGACGCCCTGCCTTGGAAAGAGGTGGCGCGAATTTGGGCAGAGGTTGAGATTTGCTAGTGCCCCTCGACCAAAGCTTGGGTAATCAAGGCTCCATCTCTCACCATGAGTGCTTGGATGCTCCATTATCCTCCAAACATGATCCTACATTAAGGCTTTAAAAATTAACAACAGTTACTGGGTGGCCAACCTCCGGGATCACGGTACGAAACCACAAACTCAGCCCTTTCCTTCCACCCTACCAAATAGAGGAGTAAAATGCATGAAATGGAGACCTTGCTGATTGATCAACTGGTGGACATCTGTTGCGTTGCTTCACGTTCTTCAAATGTCACGGTGGAACAATGTAAGCGACGTGACAGCTGTAGGGTAACTAAGTAGCCGTAGCGTCAGCAGACAGCGAGAAAGGGTGGAAGATGACTAATGGGTGCACCTTGGCAAATTTTATTTATCCACCTCACCAACGCTTGTATGCAGGGCACACATACAACACACAGAGACCAGCTTAAGATCATGGTGCACGACTATCTGGTCTCAACTCCGATGTTTGTTGGATGTGTTCCCGGTACCAATTATTCTGGGTATCCATAATGGATGAATGGCCCGAGTTACGCTCGCCACGGCCATAGAGGTGTTGTCACTGTCAGCAGACAGCGTCATATCTGAGGGGACCTTCAGCACAGCTTTTAGGAGTCATTAAGACAAAGCTTCCGGCTTCCACAGTGATGTGGATCGTTTGACTTTTTTCTCAAGATGAATCAGCTGGGCATGGATCTCTGATGTGTGTGGCCCCAATTGCCGAGGTCGCCGATTTGTTTGCGGTCTACGTCTCATTCCTCTTAAAACTTAAATGGTCCTCTTAAAAATGTTTTTTAATGATCATTTTCTCCACTGCATTTTTTATTCTCAGTTCCTAAAAGATCATTGTGCTGTTTTGCGGTGTGAGGACTGTAAAAAGACACAGGTATCATGACAAAACCTATTCATGTAATCACCTTTATCTTTCGAATTTTTTATTAGTGTCAATGGTTTTGGGGTCATGTTGATGTGAGATTAAGCTGTAAATATGGTCCTTTGGAACAGATAATTGTAGCTTTCTAAGTGGAATTTCTACCTCACAAAATTTTTATAAGTGGTGAGATGTCATTTTTATAATGTTTTGGTCATGCTGCTTTGAATATGCAGCAATAGAACTGGTCCTATTAAAAAAAATGTGGTTTCTAACAGTCATTTGTTCTTCACAATTGTCAAGTAGCGAGTCTCAAGGGTCATGTTTTGAGTTTTGGGGGCATTTTGCTGTGACATACTGCTATACTTAGGTCCTATTCTAAAAAAATGTTGTTTCTACCAGTCATTTGTTTCTTCTCAATTGTCAAAAGTGGATCAAGGGTCAATGTTTGAATTTTTGGGGGGCTTATTGCTGTGAAATGCAGCTATACTACAGGCCCTATTGTAAAAAATGTGGTTTCTAACATACATTTGTTCTTCACAATTGTCAAGAGTGGCTCAAGGGTCTTGTTTTGAATTTTTGGGGGCATGTTGCTGTGAAATGCAGCATTAATACAGGTCTATTGTAAAAAATATGGCTTCTAACTGACTTTTGTTCTTCAAAATTGTCAAAGTGGCTCATAGGGGTGATGGTGCTGTCCAGAAAAGGAATATGGTAGGTCACTGTTTAATGGACACATATTTCAAAATGACTTGTGTTTTGCTTTGATATAGTTGCTGGTGTTATGGAATTATAAATTCTTTGGGCGAACTATGCTATGATCGGGCTTGTTCGCCTTTTTTTGGTGTAATCTGCGCCTCCGGCACGAATCCCCCTGTCGGAAGCTGGGAATGCAGTGTTAGGCTGCAGCGTTGCACTTTCAGCAGCACCCAGCTGAAGGGGCGGGCAAAGGGGCGCTGTGTGGGAGCGGTGTAGGCGGTCCGGGGCGGGATGCGGAGCGCTTGAAAACTCAGAGGACATGTTACGTTCGCGAGTCGGCAATGTGCCCGCGCATTGAGCACTCGGCAGCTACGACAGCAGACTAGTTGTATTTGGTCTAAATGCTCCGGCACAGGCGAAGTGATTCGAGAAACTGGAACATTGCGAGGAAACATAGAAGATCGTAACAGAAATCTCGCGCTCAGCTCCGTGCAGCAATGGAGTATGATTCCCAAAAAAACGCCTTTATAAAGGCGTAAACATTACAAAAAAAGGAGCTCATACATTAAATATAAATAAAGAACATAAAAAAAATCACTTACCCATATCATATAGAACGGCGCACTAATATCGGGATTTAGGATATTGAAAATTGCCGGGGAATTACAGTAATTCAAAATCTGAAAGCTATTCTCATGGTCGGCATGAAACAGGCCAATTAGAATAGGAGCGTCAAGTGAACCTATTAAAAATATGCAGTGAATATTGACCGATCAGAATCAATGGCGGGAACTGTTCAATAGTACAGTAAAAATGCAGATAAGAGATGATTGGTTGAGCTAGCGGGGGCTTGGCTATCTCGCCAATAGATAATTAGGAGCGCAGAGACCATTATAGCCTTTGGGAAGTTTGATACATTCAAAACAAAGACGGGAATAGTTCAAAATGACAGTTAAATTGCTGGATAGAAGCTCGATTGGTCGAGCTAGCGGGGGCTTGGTTTCCCAGCCAATATGAGCTAGATGCTATTTCTCCCATTGTAGTCTATGGAGAGATCGGCACATTGAAATCGTGGCTCTCAGCGCGTGACAGCATGGAGTATGTTTAAAAATATCATTTATATTTGTATTTAAAAATATTCTCTGAAAAAAGAGCTGAAACCTTCTCTAAATAAATAAATTTATAATCACGAAAACGCGTTTGTCGCCGAGAACGGCGCAACTTCGGGAATTGCAATAGAGAGATTTGGCCCCGGGAAATACAGTAATTCAAATTCTGTAAGCGCTTTTCATTGGTCAGCAGAAGCAGCCAATCAGGATTAGGAGCGACATTGACCCATTATATCCTATGGTGGAAGTTTTGTCATCAGTATAAGGAGCGACACAGACACATTTATATATTGAGTTGGGAATACTGATTTAACGAGTGGACATTCGTTTAGAATTTCAGGAAACTTCGGTTCAGAACGAAGTCGAACTTTGGGGTACTTAGGGTGAACGAATTGGCTCTTTGATTGATAATAATTGGGCTGCGAGCACATGGCGGTAATGGGGCAATGCACTCTAGGAGGAAAGATGGGCATAGCCTGCAGTCATGTGCAGTGGTGATGCCAATCAGAGACCGGCGGGATTCTGTGACATCACCGCACTTTATAGTCGGGCGCGACGCTAGGTGCTCATACTGCTCTCACTGTACTGATCAGGGATAGGTGCTGCCACGCAGGTGATAGTCTTAACTGAACGTTTGTTTGTTTATATAGCGTTTTCTGTGGGGTGTCTCAGTTGTATATAGAGACTGTTCTCTTTAAAAAATTTTTGGGGGTTCCTATTTCTAATTTTTTGGGGTTTTGGATCTGAAATCCAGTGGCGTCCATGCTGCTGTATATAATTCAATAATCCAAGTGGGATTCTAAGCCAGTTCCTGTTGTATTATTTAAAGATACGCGTTTTTTCATTCCAAATACCCACTTCATTTTTGGCTGCTCATAATCTATTGCGCAATTTACATCAGGGGTTAATTATGCATTGTTTTGCTGGTGTGCTGACAAAAATAAACCGTCTTTTTCAAAGCCAAAATTATCTACATTTTTCTGTCGCCTAATTCACAAGCAAAGGTAATACAACTGTATCCTCTTGTTGTGTGGCGTAGAAAACATGACAATTGTAAACACGCTACTAAGCTATAGTTTGGGTGTCAAATTCTTTGGCGCCATTTAATCCAGGGGTATTAAGCGTTGTTTTGTGGTGTGCTGACCCCAAGTAACCGTTCTTTTTCAACGCCAAAATATATACATTTTCTGTAGCCTAATTCATGTCGAAGATTATTTAAGCCTGTTGTGCTTTTACATTTAGTAAAACAAACAGTGGTTGTTTAAGACACATACATGTACATTTTTCCTGGCCATTTTGGAGCACAATTTATTTCCAAGGGTTGGCCACAAGCTTGTTTACTGGGTACATTTGGTGTCAAAATCAGGTGCTGTATATTTATTAATAAACAGATTTTAATCATCATAACAGTGTATGTACATTTTAGAACTAACAGTATGTCAAGACAGAGAGGTGGCAGGCTCTTGCAACTGCGTGTGGCAGTGGCACAAAACTTTCCTGGAACAGGCCAGGTCGCAGCACAGCAAAGGGGACGTCGCAGCAGGGGGTCACTCGGTGAGGCCAGGAACTGCCGCTGTTTAATCTAGCGGCCGTGTGTTGTTCCAGGCACCCAAGGGTCTTGATTGGTTGGAAAAGGTTCATCCTCTTCCTCCCAGATGACTTCTCTGACAACCCACAAGCAAGAGTTGGTGGGTACCTTCTGACACTTCCCTTAGTTGGCATGGCCCGGGAGCGGGTCAGCGGCTCCTTACCTGTCACTCAGCCCGCTCTGTCTCTTCCGGTTCACTCAGCAGAGATCTTTTTCTATGTGGTCTGGGCTCGCGACACTATATAGCGTGGGATGACAATTTTGAGGAGGGCCGTCAGAGCTACTGGCCAACGAAGAAATGGGGCCTTATCCCCTGCTTCTGCAGTAGGGGCAAAGTATAGATGTGGAGTAGTGTCCATGGGAGGTCATGGTGTGAAGAGGTCCGCCTCGGCATCCAAGACCGGTGATGAGGACAGCATGTACGATGAAACTCAAATAGATGTTATGTAGCGTCCGGCACTTGGGAGCCGGGTGAGGCCAAGGGCTTCCCTCGATTCGTCAGGAGAATGAGGGCTATGGTGTCAGCTTGCGCGTCAGGGCACGCGGCGCAGCCAGCAAGTGGGTCGTGTGCGCGTGAGTCAGCGGATAGCGCAGTGTGAGGTTGGGAGCCAAGCGGGCCATGGGGTAAAAAACCGCCTTCGCAGGTCCAAGAAAGTAGGGAACAGGGATCAGCGAGGCAGCGGCGGCAGTTAGTCACACTCAGTGTGGTGCGTTGGCGTAAAATCCGATTACTCGGCGGTTGTGTTTTGGGGGGGGGGCAGTTCTTGCTAGACAACGGGGAGCCAAATATGGGGATATGTAGTATCTGTAAGCACTGAAAGTGAAGCTAACGTTGGCACCGGCCCTGTGTCAACACATTAGTTTTGCAGGCGTCACCATCGGTGGCCGGGGCGAAACGTGGTCTAGATTTGGTGCTCCATCTGCCGCCGCTGCAAAACAGCGCAGCTGCAGGCCCAGTGGCTTGGCTTGCCATTGCAGCCAGTCAAGGCTCTCCACCTCTGACAGAAGGGAGCTGTCTCTCTGGCCATCATCTCCCGGTCCAGATGCTCCTGCTCCTCAATACTCATGGACGCCTGCTGTCGGTCAGCGAGGCTATTGCTAAGAGTCAACAGTATGCGTCCAACTCATCCTAAGATGCAGCAGCTGACAAAGGTGTCTGTCCAAGTTGTTGTATTGCAGGTCCTTCCCTTTCCATATGGTGGACTCTGACACATGCAGAGAACTATTAGATTGTGCCGAGCGAGATGGAGAGTTCCAAGCCGTATATTTCTTTTCCAAAATATGGCAGTACAGCACTTCATAAATTTGTAGATACAGTAGGTGGGTCCAGGTCCTTGAGCTTATTGGTTGTTCCAAGGTGCACGGCAGCGCGGACGTCTGGAGCTGTAATACGGTCAGGGCCTGTACAAGTCTTTACGGCATGGTGTGAATGTGCTTCTGCCCAGGCACCCAAAAACTTGGACAGGAGACGCCGCTTTCTCCTCCACGTGTCAAACTGCTGCACCTGCGCCAATGTCCGCCTCCATCCTCCTCCACCATCACCACCATCTCAGCCTCCCACATGTAATGCTCCATTCATCCACATGTGTAGGCACAGCGGTGTCACGCAGTTCTACACATGGCCCCTTTTTTTTTTGCCTCGGCGAACGAAGTCAAACAGGGGAGGAACGGCTCCAGGTCATGCAGCAAGAAAATCGATGTGGGGGGCTTTCTCCGCGCCAACTGCAAATTCGGAACCATGGTGACGGACCAAGGGAGGGAACATGGTGGTCCGCGCTGCACTATAGGAGGTGGTACATTGCGCCCAGCATGCTCACGTGTTCAAATCTGTTGTGAAAAGTTTCCTGAAGTCTTCAACCGATCTTTCAGACCATTCTGGAAAATGGCAGGATCTGTGCATGCACTTTATCCATTCGTACCTAAGCTAGGAACACCCTCTCGATTGCAGCGCAGAACGGCCCCCCAAACACTCTGATATGCGATGTTTTCCACCGCTGGTTTTCCAGCTTGCAAATGTTGGACCGACTGTATGAACTGAGAAAGGGCCATAACGATTTTTTGATGATCCTAGGCAAACAGAAACGTACTCCCCCTGTGTAACTTTTGATGTCAGCCAGTGGCAGCTCATGCGACACCTGCCGTTTGTTGAGGCCATTCGAGGAAGGGCGTGACGTTATTTGTCAGTCGCCAGGACTACAGGAGAATAAACGTCTTTCCACTGTTCATGTCCTGGATAAAGATGGCTGAAAAATCTGGTCTGGGAGGGACTGGAGACGTGGCGACATACATCTCGTGGGCAACATTGTGTCGGTGGGGGAACTGTAATGGAGAGGAGGAGGGACATTGGTGCCGAGCATGTCTGGTGAAATGAGTGGGTTTTCTACCCAGGTGAAAGAGAGGAGGAGAGGAGCAGCTGGAGGAGGTTGATGGAGTTGAGGACGACGAGGCAGATGTCCCCCAAGCACGGTGGCGGTTTACAGTGGAACTGGAGGCAGGGAGCCCCTCGGAGTCACTTGTAGCAGATGGCGCGCTGCATGCGTATTTGCCTGGCTAGTGACAGCCGAAAGTCAGCATCGGATGAGGGATGACTTCTGGCTCTCCACCCTTTGGAACAGTCCCTGTTATTTTTTTTTCTTCTTTTTTTCTTTTAAACCTAACAGGTTGTGGCACTAACTGGACAGCACTCTGCCGCCTCAGTTAGAAGATCCGCTGGACTACTGGTGTGGCCGCAACTTGCCGAGTTTGCAGTGGAGAAGCTGTCCTGTACGGCCTGTTGTGTGGATCAGAGCGGGTGTTCAGTGCGGCGGGGCCATCGTTACCCCAAGGAGAAACCCGCTTGTCCAAGGGTAATGGTGGAACGTCTGCTTTGTCAAGATGAATCAGGCATGGATAGGCCAGGATTTCACACATCCTGTCCTTAGGCGTCATTCTGGGTTTCAAACTACTGCCTCACCACTATCTGATGCCGCCACCACCTGATGCCACACATCTGCTGTCAGTTTCTCCATCTGCGTACCACCATCTTTACCTGGGGACTGGTATTGCCACCCACATCATCATCTCTGTCACTTGTGCCACTCTATGACCTCATGCGTTGCTGCTGTTGCCGTGACTTCCACACTGTGTGTTCAACTGTGCCCCATCTCTTGACATCATGCTGTTGATCCTGCCGCCAATCACCTCAAATCTCTGTCATTGTGCCACTCTGTGGCCATACTCTTTTTTTGCCACCTCCAGAAAATTGTCATTGTGCCACTGTCTGACCTCAGATGCTGCTTGTGATTGTGCCATGTCCTCCACAACTGTCGTCCATTGTGCCACTTGTGGAACAGCATAAGTTGAGAACAGCAGCTCTAAAGGCCGGAAAGCCGGCTAAAATTGCAAGGCTTTATGTCAATATGGCAATGTGGACCGATAAATTTCAGTAGCATCCCCCAGAAAAGGACAGGGATGAAAAAGACATGTTGACGGTTAAACGCGTTTGGTGTGTATGAAACCCTTAATCATAACAAGGTAAAGCATTGTACAAAAACCAAACTATATATAAGATAATAAAGAGCTAAACCCACTCACCTGTTAGACGCTCGGAGTTCCTAGATAAGCGGCGTGCGAGACGTTTCCGGCAAGACAGTGTGTGCCGGAAATTCGTCACGGACCTGCGCACAACAGCCCAGAAGCATGAAAGGGTACTGGCAAAACAATACCAGGAAATTTAGCTGTTCGAGAATTTGTAATAAGAAAAGTGAATCACCGAGAGCCAAACAGTGGAGGGAGGCAACTAGTATAAACAATGATACGAATTTAAAATAGATGAAAAATATGCCCAATTTGTTATTCTTTTAATAGTGTAAGCATATTTTCCTTATTAATATTCAATCCTTGTGGGTTTATGGTATTCAATGTTACTATCCTATTGGCTTCACGATCATGGAGCTGTTTGTCATATACCTCCTTCGTGTTGGCTATTGATCTGTATACCTGTGATGCAGTCCTGCTTATTTGATGTTGTGTGTGTCTCTAAAATGTTGTGATATACTTGAACGGGTTTAAGGATTGATTGTACTGTTGATGTCATTATGATGTTCTAAAATATAGTTTTTAGGCGAGTGCGGTACTTCCCAATAGCAGAGTTTACAGAGGTTACACATGGCTAGTAGATGGACGAAACATGAGTGCAGTTAATGTATTTTTTAATCGGATACAATTTAGTATTGTTTGAATTGGATAATTCTTTGGTAACCTATAGCCGAACTGCATGTTCTGCATGGATTAGATCCACATTTGAAAAAGCCATTGCTGTGGAGCCAAGTAAGTTCTTTATTTATGTAGAAGATCTGGTTGGAGGGACAAGATTATTGCCCAAAGTAATGGGTTTTCTGAGTAATCAACCTTTACATCCGTCGGCCATAAATTGTATGAGGAATGGGATTTGGTTAAGAATGAGAGATGTTTAAAAAATTACTTTTGATTTGAGAAGTGATTGGATGAGTGGAATCTATAACTAAGGTTGGGAGGACATGATTTGTTTGTGGTGGACAATTTAGTATCACCTATTGTAAAAGTTGATCGTCTGTCCTTGTTTTTGACTTTATTGACAGCCCGAGTGAGTGTCCATTTCGGATACCCCCTTGTCCTAAGTTCTGGCAAACCCGATGTTCTTCTGTTGAAAATCAATTTGCGGCTGCATTACGTTTTGCCCTGCATATTTACCTACAGGCTATAGTGATAGTGTGCTTTTGGATGAAAAACTTTGGAAGTGCGAATTGTATTGCCGGATGTGGGTTGCGATAAGTTTTTTAATGATAATCTGAATGGGATGTCTATAAAAGAGTATGATCCAGAAAATTTATTTCATGTGCATAAATAGTACCAGTGAACCTAAGATTTAGGGGGTTATTGTTAATGCTATTACAATATATTTGTATGCAGTCACATCGCCCTCCAATTATCTGGGGTCGTCGATGTATCTTGCCGTACCAAAAGTAATGCACTCCAAAAATGGATTGTCCTACGTATTCAAATATACATGTGTTCCAATTGCAAAACTACTAGATTCGCTAGGGATGGGGAAATATTTGCCCATAGGAGAACAACCTCTCAACTTGCAAATAGTAGGCATATTAAACCAGATGATGTTGTGTGTATTTAGAAATAGTTTTAGTGGAGATATTGAAAATGGGACAATCATGGAGAATAATTGCTGCGCGTGAATAGATGAATTCTTGAGACAAAATAGCACTATATGGTGTTGGGATGCTGGTAGAAAGTTGTTCAGCATCGCATCCCACCCAGGACATGTTGTTTTCTATGTAATCTCCTCCATACTAGCAGTACATCTCTGGTTATCACGAAGACTAGAAGTATTACCCTGAAACCAGCGGCTGAAGAAACAGAGTCAGGCACACTGGCCACAGTCTATCAAATAACGATCCTATTACCCGACACGATTTGGGCGCATGGGGGGTGTGAATACTGTTTCTTATGTATTTTTGGTAGACGTTACATAATAGGTGTAACAGGTTGTTCCACTTTAATGTTATCTACCTCCTTTTGTGTCAGAACCCTCTACGTAGGCCCTTTAAGATCTATACAGCCTAAGCTTGTTATTTCATAGTGGGATTCTTCCTTCAATTTACGTTAGGTAGAATTGGTCAGTGGGGAGAATGGACATGGTATTATTGTAATCCCCCTTATTCATAACTACCACCGTGCCGCCCTTATCCACCATCTTTATAACAAGAATCTTTATTGGCAAGAGCTGATTTCAGGGCGGCCCGTTGTTTGTCAGATAAGTGAGGTATTTGTGGCTGGAGGGAACAGTGTCCGATAATGTCCTCGAATTCATTTTCCATCTATTTTGAAACTGTGTCCATGATGGGAGACCGGGTGAATCGGTAGAAAGCTCTGTTGGAAGTGATGAAAGGATTATTCATAGCTGTCTACCCCAGTACCATTTCTGAATCTTTGATTAACTTCTGCAAAGATTTGAGGATGGTTCTTTTGTTCTTAAATAACAGTTGGGAATATTCATTGTGGTTTAGTCCCAGAATTAGAGAGGGAATGTGGAGTTCAAGACGCTCACTTGGATCACTACAGAAATGTCGTCTCAAAAGTAAGGATTCTAATAAACTTGTTGTGTCTTTGAGAACAGCAAAATAAATCAAAATGCTGTTCTATATCCAAAGTTGGTGACCCGACTTAAGTTAATTTTTCTTGATCTGCATCCAAGGTTGTAGTGTTAATATTAAGAACATCTATGTTTTCTTCTTGATAATCTGATCTAGGAACAATTGTCGCGTTTTCATTCTTACGTTTGTGCTTGCGCCCTCCCCTTCTTTTTCGTTTTTTGGATATTTACCTTTCTTTTGTTTTTTTCTGATACCGATAATAGGTGGGGTTGGATTCTATATCAGTGCATCCGAGATGTTCTTCTTGGTGATTCCATATTGCTCTCGGTGGAATCTGATTTCAATTGAGCCATACTTACTCTTCGTTGTTTCTCTATGTTGCATTCCATTTATTGGGTATGCGTTTGAGAATAGTTCTTGATGTGCCAAGCTCGGAAATTTACGACGCCCCCATTCTTAAACTTGGCTTCTGTTCGTAATCAAACAGGTCTCGCTGATATTTTGACTTCTTAATATCCATGATTGATCTCTCCAAATCATCTAATTTTGATTGTTGTTCATTGCATCCATTTTGAGGATAGTCGTTTCGTTCTACGAAAGGCTGTAAAGATATTTCCGCCTGTTTGATATTGTCAGACTATTATATCCAGTTTTTGTTTTTTCATATTTAACAATTAACAATTCATGTGTTTGATGGAGCATGTGCTTTGAATTTTAATTTCCACTCTGCTTCAAAATCGGTAGAGATGGACTGTTGTTGGCACTTTCTTAATTCGTAATCCGCGAGGAATCTTATTTTGATCGATTGTAGTTTGCATAAGTGGTAGAGTCCCCACCAGTACGTAGTTCCTGTATCATTTGTCTTTTCTAAATCCTTGAAAATTAGGTCAATATTTTCAGTTTGATTGTGGGTTTACCATCTGGACTTTCTGGAACACTTTAGCACGTTTTCTTGACTGCTCATGGACATCGCCATTTGGTGTTAATGATTATTGTTACTTGGGTTGAGTCAAGAGGCTATGCAAAAAATGCAGTTGTATGGGGGATGCTACTTGTATAAACGGGAATTATCCCGGTAATTACTGTCTAGGGGAGCACGGTCATTAACTCAGTTAGCTATCAGAAGCGAAAAAAACAACATTCAGCCTGATCTCCCATTTATGTCAGTCGCCCGGACCGTCATGTGCCCGTATCACGCCTGGAGTGCGTATAGACAACGTGTGAAAGCAAAAGTTGATACAGCAGTAAAGGACGGAAGCCGGGCTAAATTGCAAGGCTTTATTTAAATATGGCAATTGCCGATAAAAATTCAGGTAGCATCCCCCAGAATAAGACAGGATGAAAAAGACAAGTTGCAGTTAACGCGTTTCGGGTGTAAGAATCACAACTTAATCATAACAAGGTAAGCAATGTACAAATTCAAACATATATATAAGAACAATTAAAGAGCTAAAAACCCACTTCACCTGTTAGACGCTCGGAGTTTCCCTTTTACGATAAGCGGCGTGCGAGACGTTTCCGGCTCAATACAGTGTGTGACGGAAATACTGTTCAAGGACCTGCGAACAAAACAGCCAGAAAGCCATGAAAAGGGTACTGGCCAAAACAAAACTTGCAATTAGCTGATCGAGAATTTTGTAATAAGTACAAGAGACAAACCACGTGAGCCAATCAGTGAGGGAGGCAACTTAGTATAAACATTGATACAAAATTAAAGAGATGGAAAATAATATTGCCCAATTTGTTATTCATTTAATAGTGCAAACATAATTTCCTTCTTTACTATTCAATCTTGTGGGTTTATGGTATTCTATGTTATATCCTATTGGCTTCACGATCATGGAGCTTGTTTGTCATATTCACCTCCCTAGTGTTGGCCTGATTGATACTGTCTATACCTTGTGATTTTCTGTCCTGCATATTTGCTGTTGTGTGTGTCTCGAAAAAATGTTGTGATAGACTTGAACGATTTCGGATTGATGTACTGGTGATGTCATTAAGATGTTCTAAAAATCTAGTTTTTCTAGATGGACATGGCGGTACTTCCCACAAAGCAGAATTTACAGAGAGTACACATGGCTAGGTAGATGACGAAACGTGAGTTGCAGTTAATGTATTTTTTAATCGGAAACAATTTAGTATTGTTAGTATTGGAAAATTCTTTGGTAACTATTGCAACTGGCATGTTTGCATGGATTAGATCCACATCTGAAAAAGCCATTGTTATGGAGCCAGGTGTGTTCTCTATTTATGGTAGAAATCTGGTTGGAGGACAAGATATTGCCCAAAGTAATGGGTTTTCTGGTAACAACCTTACATCCGTCAGCCAAAATTGAATGAAGAATGGGATCTTGGTTAAGAATAGAGAGATGTTTTAAAAAAATACTTTTGATTTGAGAAGATTGATGAGTAGAATCAATAACTAAGGTGGGAGGACATGATTTGTTTGTGGTGGACAATATAGTATCACCTATCTGTAAAAGTGATCGTCTATCCTTATTTCTGACTTTGTTAACAGCCCGAGTGAGTGTCCATTTGGGATACCCCCTAGTCCTAAGTCTCTGACAAACCCGATGTTCTTCTGTCTGAAAATCAGTTTGCCGGCTGCAATTACGTTTTGCCCTGCATATTTCACCTACAGATATAGACGTTAGTGTACTTTTTGGATGAAAACTATGGAAGTGCAGAATTGTATTGCCGGATGTGGGTTTGCGATAAGTTTTTGTAATGATAATCTGATTGGGTTGTCCTATAAGAGTAAGATCCAGAAAATTTATTTCATGTGCATCAATAGTACCAGTGAACCTAAGATTTAGGGGGTTATTGTTAATGTATTCCAAAAATATTTGTACGGCAGATACATCGCCCCTCCAAATAAACAGGAGGTCGTCGATGTATCTGCCGTACCAAGTAATGCACTCCAAAAATGGATTGTCCTCCGTATAAATATACATGTGTTCCCACCATGCAACTACTAGATTCGCTAGTGATGGGGAAATCTTTGCCCCCATAGAGACACCTCTCAGCTGTAAATAGTAGGCATCATTAAACCAGAAGAAGTTGTGTGTCATTAAAAATTGTATAGTGGAGATAATGAAATGGGACAAATCCTGTGAATAATTGCTGCGAGTGAAAAGATGAAATTCTAGAGCCAAAATAGCAATATGGTGTGGGATGCTGGTATAAAGTGATTCAGCATCGCATCCCACCCAGGACATGTTGTTTTCCCATGTAATCTCCTCCATACTAGCCAGAACATCTCTGGTATCACGTAGATAGCCAGGTATTCCCTGAACCAGCGGCTGAAGAAACGAGTCAGCCCACTGGCACAGTCTTTCCAATAACGATCCTATAGATCCTATAGAGACACACACAACAGCAAATATGCAGGACTGAAAATCACAGGCATTGACAGAATCAATAGGCCAACACGAGGAGGTGATATGACAAACATGCTCCATGATCGTGAAGCCTATTGGATTCTAACATTGAACACCATATACCCACAAGGATTAAATAGTAAAAAGGAGATCATGTTTCATTATTAACTGTATTATCTGTTGGGTAATGTTATATATCTATGTGATCTATATCAATGTTTACACTAGTTGCCTCCCTCACTGTTTGACTCTCGGTGTTTCTTTTTTCTTATTACAAATTTCTCGATCAGCTAAATTGCATGTTTTGTTTTGCCAGTACCCTTTCATGGCTTTCTGGCTGTTGTGCGCAGGTCCGTGACGTATTTCCGGCACACACTGTATTGCCGGAAACGTCTCGCACGCCGCTTATCGTAGGAACTCCGAGCGTCTAACAGGTGAGTGGGTTTTAGCTCTTTATTGTTCTTATATATAGTTGGTTTGTACATTGCTTACCTTGTTATGATTAAGGGTGTTCTTACACCCGAAACGCGGTAACTGCAAGTTGTCTTTTTTCATCCTGTCTTTTCTGGGGGATGCTACCTGGAATTTTATCGGCAATTGCCATATTGAAATAAAGCCTTGCAATTTTAGCCGGCTTTCCGTCCTTTAGCTGCTGTATCAACTTTTGCTTTCACACGTTGTCTATACGCTCTCCAGGCGGGATACGGGCACATGACGGTCCGGCGACTGACATTAATGGGTGAGCTGGCTGAATGTTGTTTTTTGCTTGATAGCTAACTGGAGTCATTGTGCCACTGCCTGACCTCATGCTGCTGCCGCCGTGACCTCCGCTCTCAGTCATTGTGCCACTCTGTGGCTTCCTCCTGGAGGTTTTGCCACCTCAAGAATGTCATTGTGCCACTGCCTGACCTCATACTGCTGCTGTTGTGACCTCTACACTGTGTGATTGTGCCACTATGTGGCCTAATACTGTTTTGCCACCTCCAGAATGTCAATGTGCCACTGTCTGACCTCATGCTGCTGCTGTGGCTGCTGCCTTGTCCTCCACACTGTGTCATTGTGCCACTTTCTGACCTCATGCTGCTGCTGTGGCTGCTGCCGTGTCCTCCACACTGTGTCATTGTGCCACTTTCTGACCTCATGCTGCTGCTGTGGCTGCTGCCGTGTCCTCCACACTGTGTCATTGTGCCACTGTCTGACCTCATGCTGCTGCCGCCGTGACCTCCGCTCTCAGTCATTGTGCCATTCTGTGGCTTCCTCCTGTTTTGCCACCTCCAGAATGTCATTGTGCCACTGCCTGACCTCATGCTGCTGTGGCTGCCGCCGTCACCTCCACACTGTTGCCACCTGAGCTCTCAGCTTGTTTTTTTCCAGCTTTCGCTGGCATGACTTTATCAGGCTACATTCCCGCTTGAGTTTTTTGGTCAGTTTTGCCCTCTTATGTGCCCAGGGAATTTTATAGTGAAGCGATTCTAAGAGCGGCGGCAGTCATCTGCGTGTCATACTAAAACACAACATTGTATTAAGACCAAACCAAGCTCCTTCTGCATATTTAAGCATGGCACAACGTTCTACAGCACCCTGCAGGCTCTGTGCACCTGGAAATTTAGCTGTTTTTTAACGAGATTCGTGCCGAAGTAATTCGGAACGAAGTTATTTTTTGCCGAGAAATTCGGCGAAGTGAACGAAACGAATTTCGGGAAATTCGCCCATCTCTAATTATAACCTATGGAGAAATTTTGACCAATCAAAATCAAAGGCGGGACAGTTCAAAATACAGTAAAAATGCAGAAAAGAGCTGACTGGCTGAGCTAGCGGGGGCTTGGCTATCTCAGCTAATCAGAGCGCGAGCTACTTCTCCCATTGTAGTCTATGGAGAGATCGGCGCAATGCAATCTCGGTTCTCAGCGCCGTACGGCATGGATGAATAAAATATGAATAAAAAAATCATTTTTATTAAGTGTAAAACATTATCAGATAAAGCGCTGAAACCTTCTATAAAAATAAATCATTTAAATCCCTAACAACGCATTTGTCGCCGAACCGGCCGCTAAAATAAGGAATTGCAATATAGATAATGCCGGGAAATACAGAAATTCAAATTGTTTAAGCTCTTTGATTGGACGGAAATAAACCAAAAATCAGAATAGGAGCGATAGTTTGGGCCCCTTATATCCTGTGGAGGAGTATTGACCAATCAAATAGGAGCGACAGGGACCCATTCTAACCTATGGAGAAATATTGACCAATCATATTCAAAGGCAGGACAGTTCAAAAGACAGTAAAAAGGCAGAAAAGAGCTGATTTTTAAGTTAGCCAATCACAGAGCTCGCTCGGAATTTCTTTTCCCCATAGAACTCTATGAGAAAGTAGCTCGCGCTCTGATTGGCTAAGCGGACGAGCCCCCACTAGTCAACCAATCAGCTCTTTTCTGCCTTTTACTGTCTTTTTAAATGCCCGCCTTTTAATATGATTGGTCACTATTTCTCCATAGGTTAGAATGCGTTCCTGTCGCTCCTATTCTGATTGGTCAATACTCCTCCATAGGATATAATGGGCCACTGTCGCTCCTATTCTGATTGGCTGGTTTATGCCAACCAATCAGAAGAGCTTAAGCAATTTGAATTACTGTATTTCCCAGCAATTCTCTATATTGCAATTCCTTATGTAGCGCCGGTCTCGGCAACAAATGCGTTGTTAGGGGTTTAAACTGATTTATTTTTAGAGAAGGTTTCAGCGCTTTATCTGATAATGTTTAACACTTAATAAAAGTGAGTTTTTTATTAATACTCCATGCCGCACGGCGCTGAGTGCCGAGATTGCATTGCGCCGATCTCTCCATAGACTACAAAAGGGAGAAGTTAGCTCGTGCTCTGATTGGCCCAGATAGCCAAGCCCCCGCTAGCTCAACCAATTTAGCTCTTTTCTGTATTTTTTTCTGTCTTTTGAACTGTCCCCTTTGATTTTGATTGGTCCAAAACTTCTCCCTAGATATAATGGGTCTTTGTCGCTCCTATTTTGATTGGCTGGTTTCTGCCGACCAATCAGAAGAGCTTAAACAATTTGAATTACTGTATTTCCCGGCAATTCTATTATTGCAATTCCGATTTGCGCGGGTCTCGGCGAAAAACGCGTTGTTCGGGATTTAAATTGATTTATTTTTAAAAAGGGTTTTTGAGCTCTTTTTCAAAAGAGCATTTTTAACAAAAATTTTAAAAATGATTTTTTAATCATTACTCCATGCCGCACGGCGCTGAGAGCCGAGATTGCTTTGGGCGCGATCTCTCCATAGACTACAATGGGAGAAGTAGCTCCGCTCTGATTGGCCGAGATAGCAAGCCCCCGCTAGCTCAAACCAATCAGCTCTTTTCTGTATTTTTACTGTCTTTTGAACTGTCCCAACCTTTGATTTTGATTGGTCAAAACTTCTCCATAGGATATAAGGGTCTTTGTCGCTCCTATTACTGTTTGGCTGGTTCCCGCCGACCAATCAGAAGAGCTTAAACAATTTGAATTACTGTATTTCCCGGCAATTCTCTCTATTGCAATTCCCGATGTTGCGCGGGTCTCGGCGACAAACGCGTTGTTCGGGATTTAATTGATTTATGTTTATAGAAGGTTTGAGCTCTTTTCAGAGAGCATTTTACAACTAATAAAAATGATTTTTTAAATCATCTCCATGCGCACGGGCGCTGAGAGCCGAGATTTCATTGCGCCGATCTCCCCATAGACTACAATGGGAGAAAGTAGTTCGCGCTTAAATTGGCTGGGATACCCAAGCCCCGCTAGTTCAACCAATCACTCTTTTTTTGCATTTTTACTGTATTTTGAACTGTCCCGCCTTAGATTTTGATTGGTTTAAACTTCTCCATAGGCTATAATGGGTCCCTGTCACTCCTATTCTGATTGGCCGAGATAGCCAAGCCCCCGCTAGCTCAGCCAATCAGCTCTTTTCTGAATTTTTACTGTATTTTGGGAACTTGTCTCGCCTTTGATTCTGTTTGGGTTTCAATAGTTCTCCATAGGTTTTAATGGTTCACTGTCGCCCCTATTCTGATTGGCCGGTTTTTGCAACCAATGAGAATAGCTTTCAGAATTTGAATTACTGTATTTCCCGGCAATTTCCAATATCCTAGTTCTTGATATAGCGCCATTCTAGTTTTTGGAAAGTAATGTTTTTTAATGTATTTTTTTATTTTTGAGGTTTGAGCTCTTTTCTGAGGTTTTCCGCCTTTATAAAGGCGATTTTTGATTCATACTCCGCACGGACATCTCTAATGATTTCTCACTGTTTTCCAGCCTGTCTCGAATCGGAACACAGTCCCGCACTGCGCCTAAGTCCCGCACTGCGCCCCATACACTGGCGAGGTGCGGCGGACTTTTCCCCGCATGTATGAGCGACTTTACATGATATGTATGAGCGCACTACCTCGGGCAGCGAATCATAGGCGCAGCCCCGCACTGCGCCTAAGTCCTGCACTGCGCCCCAAACACTGGCGAGGCGCGACAGACTTTACATAGTATGTATGAGCGCGCCACAGTGCCGACATAAATCAGGCGCAAAGGTGCGGCCCGACGTGGCGAGATTCATACATGTCGCCCTTAGTCTCTATAGAATGATTTAGTGATTAAAAGTTTGCAATTTTAAACAAACATGCAAGATGGCTGACAATCAATTCCTGTTATTGTTGAAAGCTGTCTTGTTTAGATATTAAGAAACACAAACCTACACAAACCTATATTTTCCCTCCACACTGTTTATCTTACATTCAGACTTTTTGACTCTAACATGTATATAGCGTCATTTATTTATTTATTTTTTAGTTAAATCGCTATTGCAAGGCCAAACCCTGAGTGCCAGCTTGAGCAGAAAATAGGGCAAAAGTCACTGACATCACATTTTCTGGCATGCGCACTATCACTATCATATTATAATAGCATAAATGATTCTAACCTTAAGATGACAATCAAATCTTAAAGAATTATTGAGGGCTTATTCCAACTAACAACTAGCCAATTATAGTGTGGTTAATAATGAGGAGGTGTTGGTTCAATATTGTTTATATTGTTTGTTTAATAAAGAGATACTGTCTATTTGCATATGGTACACCTTAACCCATTAAGGACCCAGCCTGTTTTGACCTTCCTGACACAGCCCTATTTTTGAAATCTGACATGTGTCAATTTATGTGAGAATAACTTTTTGACACTTTTACCTATCCATGTGATTCAGAGAGTGTTTTCTCGTGATACATTGTGCTTTAAGTTAGTAAGAAATTTTTATCCATAAAATCCTTGTTTGTTTGTGAAAATATCAAAAATTTCATGAAAATTTGGAAAAATTTGCGATTTTGAAAGTTGCAAAATTTCTGCGTGAAAGGGACAGATAATTATTCACCACAAAATAGTTTATAACTAGCATCTACCATATGTCCACTATAGGTTGGCATCATTTTTTTAAATTTGTCTTTTTTTTTTTTTTTTACGACTTAGAGGGCTTAGAAATTTAGTAGTAATTTCTCACATTTTCAAAAAAATTTTTGCAAATATACATTTTTTTGGGACCACTCCAGTTCTGACGTGGCTTTGAGGGGCCTGCTTTGTTAGTTTCCCCCATAAGTGACGCCATCTGAGAACTAGACCCCTTAACGAAATTTACAAACTATTTAGGAAGTTTGATAACCTTTAGATATTTCACAGAAAATTAAAGCAAAGTGGAGGTGAAATTTCAAAATTTCACTTTTTTTGCAGATTTTCAATATTTATCCATTTTTTCAGTGGAATACGGTAAATGTGACTAGGTAAATGCAATTTAAATATAAATTTCCCCCCAGCTCTGCTGTTTTCAGAGATATCCCATATGTGGCCCTAGTGCATTATTTGGATCAACCATAAGCCCAGAATAGGAGGAGCCCTACTTTTACTCGGGGGTCTCATTTTCAATACGATTTTATTTAGGCGCCATTTCAGGTTTGGGACACCCTTTAAGGTGCTAAAACTTATTTAAACACCCCTAAATAGACCGCATATTGGAAAACTACACCCCTTAAGGAATATATCCAGGGGTGTCTTGAGTATATAGACCCCACACGTGATTCACAATTTTTTTTTAGCATAAGACTGTGAAAATTAAAACAATTTTTTTTTCCCAATAATCTGCAATTTTAGCTTAAAATGTTTCATATATACAAGGGAAACCTGGAAAAAGAACCCTAAAACTTTATTAAGCAATTTTCTTCCCAAATTCGGCAATACCCTACATGTGGTTGTAAATTGCTGTTTGGACGCATGGCAGGGCGTATAAGGGAGGGAGCGCTATTTGGCTTTTGGAACGCAGATTTTTGGTGGGGGCCATGTCGCATTTGCAAAGCCCCCAAAGTAGCAGAACAGGCGAAACCTTCCAGAAGTCGCCCCATTTTGGATTCAACACCCCTCAGGGATCTCATCTAGGGATGTATTCTGCATTTTAGGCACACAGGTGTTCCATAGTTTTTTTTTGGCATTGGGCAATGAAAATGGGGGAGGGGGAGAAACGCAGTTCCACCATTGTTTTTTGAGTTTCAATTATACAGCATTCGCTGTGCAGTGTAAATGATGTGATAAACTTTACTTGAGGGGCGTTGCAATTACAATGATATGATTTTATATAGTTTTTATTACTTTTTACACAGTAGAAATACGTATATAAAAAATTGCTTTTTTTTGTTGTCCTATTCTGACAGCCATAACTTTTTTATTTTGCTGTGTGCAGAGCTGTGTATGGGCTTGTTTTTTTGCGGGATGAGTTGAAGTTTTTATTGGTAAACCCTTATGGGGTGCATATGTTTCTATGTTTTATTAAGGTTTTTTTTGAGATGTTTTGAACAAATACAGCAATCTTGGTAGTGTTTTTTATTTTTATTTTTATAGCGGTACTGTATGGTATATATGACATGGTAGCTTTACTCAGCAGGTCAATACGATTACACCGTTACCCAATTTGTATATTTTTTTTTGTTTTACTGCTTTTTTTACAATAAAAAAAACTTTTATTCAAACCAGAAAATACGTTTTTGCATCGCCATAGTCTGAGAGCCATAACTTTTACATTTTTCTGTGCTTGGAGCTGTGTAGGGACTTGTTTTTTGCGAGATGAGTTGACGTTTTTATTAGTATCATTTTTGGGGGACAAGGCTTTTTGATCGCTTTTTTAAATCCCTTTTTTGGAGGCCAGTGTGAAGAAAATACTGCAATCCTAGTAGTGTTTTTTATTTTTATTTTATTTTTAAACAGGGCTCCACCTGCAGTATCCGTGATAAGTTAGCTTTACTCTTTGGGTCACTACGATTATGGCCGATACCTATTTATATTTAGTTTTTTTAATGTTGAAGCACTTTAAAAAAAAAAGAAAAGTGTTTTTTAGTGTGTAAAAAACAATATTTATTGCATCGCTATCTTCTGAGAGCTTTACATTTTTTTTTTTCCGTATACAGGAGCTTTTTATAAGGACTTTTTTTTTTGCGGGATGAACTTGACCTTTTAATTGGTACAAACTTTTGCGTTTCTAGGAGTTTTTAATCGCTTTTTATTCCATTTTATGTGCTGCGGGATGAACAATAATCTTAATTCTGTGATTGTTTTTTTGTTTTGTTTTTTACGGAGTTCACCATACGGGTTAATTAACATGACAGATTTATAGGGCAGGTCGTTACGCACGCGGCGATACCAAATATGGGTACTTTATTTATTTTTGATCTTTTTTGGGGCGATGGGCATTTGTAAAGGGAAAAAGGGGGTTACGTATTTTTATTTATTTTTCGTGTTTGTGTTTTACTTGTTTTTCATTTTTTTTACTTTTTTTTACTTTTTCACGTTATTTTTTTTACATTTCCCCATATGGGGATTTGAATGAGAGATCTTTAAATCTTCATTCAAAAGGAATCAGTACAAAAGCTTGTTACTATGACTGGTTCCTATGACAACTGTCGTCACGTGCCGGGACATGCCCAAAGGGCACGGCTGGGCATCGTGACGTCACAGACAACCTGGAAGGCATTCTATGCCCTCCGTGCTGTCTGTCAGGGAGCAGGAGCTGCCACGTATCGCCCGATCCGTTGCGCTGTGCCGCCGACTAGAGACGCAGGAGGAGAGATCTCCTCCTGTGTCTCTCTTAGTTATTGCGACCCGATTGGGCGCGGTAATTAAGGGGGTTTAAAGCCCACCCCCCCCCCCCAGAGCGATCCGGGGTTTGGGGGCCGACGCTGCGGGATGTCAGCTGTAATATTTCAGCTGTTTCCCCGCGCCGATCGCGCAAACTCGCTTTAGAGTTCGCGCGATCCTCGGAGTATCCATACGTCCAGGTGCGGTGAACCCCAAACGACCTGGACGTATGGATACGCCCAAGGTCGTGAAGGGGTTAAAACAGAGCTTATAAAAACCCATGCACAACTTTTAATAAACATGAAAGACAGCACTGACATTTTGAATATGTACACTGAGGTGAGGAGGACCTTGGAAGCCTCCATATCACTGGGATGAGGTGGGATGGCATTGTGTCAAGATTACAGGCAGTGAGTTTGGATTTGGAAAGTAGAGACGAAAGTTGTGACTAACAGTGGAGAAACAGGTTAAGGTAGAAGAGTATTGTGCAGTTGTAGAGGTAAGCAGTGGGGATTGTGTAGATATATAGGTGGGCTGTAGGGACTGTTCAGGTGTAGTGAAAATTCTCATGATGGGTGAAACCAGTAAGCTGTCTCAAGACCTTTGCAACCTTAATGTTGCAAAACATACCGATGGCATTGGAATTTCTAAACTACTGAAGGCTCCAGGGAACACTGTTGGGACCATAATCTGGAAGTGAAAAGGGTATCCTGTCACCATAAACTGGCTACTACCAGGTGTTCCCAATAAGATTTTAGACAGTGGAGTGAAAAGAATTACTATAAGAGTTGTCCAAGAACCATGGACCACCTGTGGAGAGCTACAGAAAAACCTGGAATCAGCAGGTAGAATTGTTTCAACGAAAACCATAGGTAATACACTCCATGGCATGTTTGTACGCTCATCATGCAAGATTTAATTGCTGAACAAATATCATGTTCAAGTCCATTTAAAGTTTGCTTACATTTAGACAAGTCTTTGAAATACTGGGAGAATATAGTCTGGTCAGATTAGACAAAAATTTTACTCTTTGGATGCCATAACACACACCATGTTTGGAGGTCAAAAAGCTCTACATATCACCCTAAAAACACCATACCAACAGTCAAGTTTAGACATGGGAACATCATAATGTGGGTCTGTTTTGTAGCATACGGCACTGGCAAACTTCATATAATTGAACGAAGGATGTATGCACAAATGCACCATTGATATAAATCTGCTGCCATATATAAGGATGATAAAGACAAAATGACGATGTATTTCAACAAAACAATGATCCCAACCACACAACTAAGAAAATTCTCATTTTTTTTCAGAGAAAGAAAATAAATCTGCTAAAATGGACCAGTAAACATGTTCAATACTTTTTCCCTGTGTCATTTCTCATTATTACACATAATTTATGGACATCTATAGTTTGGTTTCTTCTCCTGTGGGGATTGGATAGGTGGGTTACCGACATCTGGTGAGAATTTCATGTCTATAACAGCTTTGGAAATATTTTTACTTAGAAAACTGGTGACGTATCCAATACAGTCTGACAAATTCTAATTAATATACCAGAATTTGCTATATATGCTGCTGTGTTGCTAAAACGTCCCTTGAGGTCCAGTACCTGGTTTTTAGTGCCGGCCACTGGCTTCTGGTCACTAGAGATGATAGCACATAGCTACTTATCAGATACATGATACCGAGAACGCTGTTTGTTTATGGCATCATGGAGCAGCAACATGTGAGTTATGATTGTCTCCCCGCCTCCTGGATTATGTAATTATTGATTTTGTTATGAATTTGCATTGATTCATATATAATATTTGCACTGTTCACTATGTTGTATCTCTTATGGGCTTTATCATGTTTATCATGAATTTGTTGAAATTACTATTGATTATGATTATGTCATTCACTCTATATAAACTGAGCACTATCACATGCAATCTTGCTTGACAAAGACTCTACCTGAGAGAGCTGAAATGTTGCTGTATTTTTCTGGCATGGAGGAATAAACCAGTCTTCTGAAATTGAATAATCTTCTGAGGACTGCTGTGGAGTATCTTTGTGCTATATATATATTTTTTTTTTCATGATACCTACAGTGCACGAGAGATTGTATTCACAGACCGCCAACTCAAACCCCCTCCAGCTGCATGCAGTGCTTCCTCTATCTTAAGGCTCCCTATTAGGCGATCTACTAGGGCAATTTTGGCCTCTTCTGTGCTCCCTTTTCGGCCATTTCCAGCTTCCATACTTAGACTTATAGTCTAGATATATCATGTGATCTATTGAAAAAGGTTGCTATGCTAACCAAAATGTCTACAGAAGATCAAATTGTCCTAGACTACATCTCCTTCTCCTAATTTGTATGGAATCTATTTACTGTAATTAATTGTATCCGCTATAAATATTGCACTTAAAAGTAAAAAACCCTTGGAGTGTGCTGAGGAATTATATTAATTTGGTACTTTGTATTGAGCTTCAACACTCATTTCCACTAGCACCAATTTATCACCAGGTGCTGGATATTATATATTTCCAAACTAATTATGGTCTTGGTAGGCTGAAATCCAAAATATCAGGAACAAATCTAAACACATTACTAACAGTAAATGTGTTCAGGTATCAAAAATAAATGTGAAAATAAACTTTTACTTAAGAAAAAATTAAGAGATGGAACCAATAGTAATAACTAAGTACAACTCTACTACAACCAGCCTACTCTGTGTAATCCTTATTTTTTCTGTGCCCTTATTTTTACATGACACTAGCTATTATAACAGTTACCCTGGCAAACCAGTATAATAGCAGATTCATTGTTATTTGTGTTCTTTGAATTATCTTGGTTTAGCTTTGATTTATCTGTGGACATAAAATGCATTTGGCATGAACATACACAGCTTTCTTCCAATCGGTTGTCACTGATTATGTATTTAATTTTAAAGGTCCTTGATTATTTTCTTGTGTTTTTTTAAGCATATGTATGGTGTATACCTTACCCTCTGTTCCTTGGCTTTTCTCTTCCTATTCTTTTATACCTGTTTATCTTTGATAGTTTAATTGACTGTGGGCACCAAGGGTAGTCTTCAGGTCAGGACTTACCCTCACTAGGTGCTCCAAGTAGGGTGATACCGGGTATATTAGTAATAATTAATAATTATGTGATTTTTTTGACGAGTGAAGCTGCTTAAATTGTAGAAACCGGAAAATGTGTTACATGAAATGGTATTAATAAACAAGATTTCAGTTGTTCTAAATTAGTATTGGAATGGTATGTATTTTTCTTATTTTCTTGTTTGGCTGATTAAAAATCCATCCATTAAGCCAGAAAATCTAATAATTCAGTACCTGTCTTGACTTTTAGTGCATGTGGTTTAATCATTTTCTTAATACTTACAAGTAATGTAAATTTGAACTATTGAAGTTATTAGTGAGGTCTTAATTTATTATAATTCAAACAAAATTTTATCACAAATGGTCCATTCTGAAAAACTCTCTAGTGCTTAGGACTATTTTAATCATCTAAAATTAATCTTAATTGTTCTGGCTCATATCCAAAAACAAATCATTTGAAAACAGCTGCTGAATGTGTTCAATGCATGTCAACACCATGGTAAATTTTTCAAGTTGTATTTTAAGCAAATCCTTTAAGATTGTTCTATACTTTCCTAACACTGTAATAGTAAAGTAAGCTAATCTAAATTGATGAGAATTTTTTTTTACAAGCTGGGTATGTGAGTCATAAAATAAGGAACAGAGGTTGCTAGATTTTTTTTACTGCAGTCCCAGAAAAAAATTGGTAAACTTTTTGGATTTTACTTTCTGCATAAATTTGATTATTAATGTGGTTAAATATTTAATAGGTCATACTTAATGAAATCCCAACCTGATGAATGAAAAAGAAATAATATAATTTTTACAGTATGCATTACTCAAAAAAGACCTAGCATTCAATATATTTTTTGAAAAAGTTACATAGTTATGCTTTTGGTAGCTTGTGTAACCCTTCTGAGTAATAAAGACTACCAAATAATTACAGAAACTGCATTAGTTCAATAAATAAAATAATTTGTGATTCATTACATTTAAACACAAATTGGGCCTCATGTATGAAATCTGTATAGTTCTAAGAGTTTCTTGGTTGCGCAGAGCTCACGTTTCATTTTTTCAGAGCACTATATGAAATGGAACTGGAGCTCTGATTGGTTGCTATGGGCAACAAAGAATATTTTGAGACCTAGGCAGTTTTCATGCATGGCCCCGAAAATGAGATCTAACCAATATCTTGGTATTCATACTGTGGTATGTTCCTAGATAATTTTTCCGTCTGATCATAGTATAATCTTATTTTATATCTAGTAGCATAAGTAGTTTAATATCTAAAATGATTGTGTGCATGTTAAAAAAATGTGAAAAATTGCTACATCTGCATTTCAGCAAATGCAACATTAGATTTAGATTTTTTTAAATAAAGGTATTAAGCAAATTCATTTTCTTGCCATTAATATCTGAATTCATATTTTAAACATAGTCTACTAACTCAGGCACAAAGTTTGCTACTTTTTATTACTTAAATTACTGTACGGTACATTTTTAGAATCTATTGTGCAGTGTCGGACTGAAGTTCCTGAAGCACCATACAATTTTATTCACTCCACACACCCAGAGACAATTATTTTAAGGTCCCACTCTTTAGCTACACAGAACAGGGCAACTTTTAAGTAATCTTTGCACTCGCAGGGTTTAATACGTTATTTGATGATTGGTTATAAAGTCAGCTCCAAACTAAGCAGTTCTCCTAGACTTTTGGGAATGTAAAATTCCATATACAGGCAGTCCCCGGGTTACATACATGATAGGGACTGTAGGTTCGTTCTTAAGTTGAATTTGTATGTAAGTCGGAACACGTATATTTAGTACATGTGTGGTGTGGCATGCAGGCACTGGTAGTTCCACAGCTGCAAATGCCAGCATTCCACACCACACATGTACTAATTGTATGGGTGCTGATTACTACATGTGTTTAACATTTGCTGCTGTGGCTTGCTAGCACTTGTAGTTCCACAGCTACTAACTGCTGAAGAACATGGAACTACAAATGCCAGCATACTACACATGTACTAATTGTATGCTGGCTGATTAGCACTTCTGTTTAACATGTGTGGTGTAACATGTTGGCATTTGTAGTTCCATGTTCCACAGCAGCTAATAGCTGTGGAACTATAAGTACCAGCATGTCACATCACATGTTAAACACATGTTCTAATCAGAGGGGATTGCCTGTATAGTGACAACAGCTCATATGGGATATTAGGATTGAGGGGGGTGGGGAGGTGCTTTAACCCATCACAATGCTTTAATGGAGCATTTCACAAGTGGGTCATGTATGTTAGTATAGTGACAATAGCTCCTATAGACAAAGGGGGCAGCACAGGTGTCAAGGAAGTGATTGTGTATTGTATTATGTTTTGAAGAGCTACTATTCATTACTCTAGTAGAATTTCTGTCACAGTGGTGGAGCTCAGCTTGTACTTTCCTGTTGGGCCCTATGAAGTTAAGTTCTGCCATTAACCAATTGATTATTCTGGCAGCTGGCTACATGTTTCTTAGCCTGACAACAGCAGTATCTTCTTTAGCTTGATAAGAACAGTGAACTTTACTGCTTCTAGGACCCAGGAGACCGGACTCTGGCAGGAAATGGAGCTGCTGTCCTGTCATAAATCACCTTGCATCAGGAGATAAGTGTACAGCTAACAGCAAGCACAGGAGAGCTCCTGCAGCATCGCAGCATCACTCCTCTCTCCTGTTCTGGTCTCTCTGGTCAGTCCCCACTCGCAGATTTCACAGAGCAGAAACTTTTCCCGGCCTGTGAGACGCCTACAGCAGTGAGCTCATCACTATACCCCCCCCCCCTCCCACACACACACACACACACACACACACACACACCAGCCCGCACCTCTCATTGGTCGGTGCCTCTGATACAGCCTGTAATGGACGGGAGGAGAGACCACTGGAGCAGTGTCCGACACCGATTGGGGTGAGTAAAATGCCCAGAAGCGAGGTATGAGAGACGACTGCTAGAAACACAGGCTGCTAGACCCACAGAGTTAAAGCAGCAATCGATCCCTGTGTGAGATGAGGGAGAGGCTGCTCTGCTGCATTACCTGCAGGTATGTCCCTGACTTGCGGTGTTCTAGTGTGATGTCAGCACACTGAGCCACGCCCCCTCAAGACCCGTTCGTAACTAGGGGACAGTCGTATGTCAGAACAACATAAGTCGGGGACTCCCTGTACATATATATATATATATATATATATATATATATATATATATATATTAGATTGGTTGCTTGTCCTTTTTCTCACTCTAACTCCAGTACATCCTTCAGTGGTTTACATAGCTTTGCTTACTATCCTAAAATTAGGAATTCACAACTAGTCAATGGGATTTATGATATAATTGGTTTTGATTCTTTTGCATTTAATTAGACTATAAACATCCTGTCTATTCTGTTCATTTTTTCCCAAACCTGACCCCATAAAATGTATACTTTCCATATGTTTATTCGATTGAGAGGACTAAAACAGATGCAATTTTTTTAAGCAATTGAGATTTAAGAATTTCAGTTCTTATTTATTTAGACAGAGATTTTAAAGAAGCATCTAGCGCTGTACAGCCAGGGGTGGTGTTAGGAGTGCAGGCAAACACAGACAGGCAGACAGACAGACAGACAGGCTGGCTTTTGAAAGGAGAGTGTATATTGTGCAGCCCAGACTCTGCTTTGAACCTGCCTTGAAATGGCTTTTTTTTTTAAACTTTTTGCCCGACAATGGTGAAATTTTACCTTTATTTTGTGCAGCCTAGTTTTGTTCAAAACCCACCGTATTCATTAGGATACAAAAATTTTTTAATGCAGGGTATTTCTTTGGGTGCAAAACCACCTTTTTTTTCCCGTATAATTTTTAATAGTGTTTTTCCTTTGGCACCCAGCAGTTTTGTTAAGAGAAAACCCCTTTATTTTACTTAAACTTTATAACAGAAAATTTTTCTAGAATGTTGGGGTATTTCTTGGTGCAAAACCCCCTTTTCTTATCTTAAAACTTTTAAATAGCTGTTTTTCCTTTGGCCCGCCCGTTTTTTTCAAAGAGCCCCTTGTACTTAAATTAAAGGATAGAATTTTTAGTAATGGGTTATTTATTGTGAAAAAAACCCCTTTTTTCTCGTATAATTTTAAATAGCTGTTTTTTCATTTGGCAACCCGTTTTTTTCAAACCACCTTGTTTTTAATTTGGATAAGAAATTTTTAGAAACTGCAGGTTTTTCATGGTGCAAAACCCACCTTTTCTTATCCTAAATTTTTAAATAGTTTTTTTTTTTTTTTCCCCCCCTTTGGCGCAGCCGTTTTGTTCAAAACCCCAGGGGTTGTACTTAAATAGGAACGAAATTTTCGTAATGTTGGTGTATTTCATGGTGCACAACCCCCCCTTTTCTTACCCTTAATTTTTAAATAGCGGGTTTTTTTCACTTTGCCACCCCAGTTTTGTTCAAGAGCCCCCCTTGTATTAATTAGGATACTGAAATTTTCTAGTAACTGTTGGTGTATTCATTGCCAAAACACCTTTTCTTATCCTATAACATTTTAGCTGTTTTTTCATTTTGGGGACCCCAAATTTTGTTCAAAAGCCACCTTGTACTTAATTAGGATCAAAATTTCAGTTACGCTTGTATTTCATTGGTCAAAACCCCCTTTTCTTATTATAACTTTAAATAGCTTTTTTTCATTTTGGCAGCCCGTTTTTTCGAGCCCCCTTGTATTTACTTGGGATACAGAAATTTTTTGAAAATGCGGGTTTATTTCATTGGTGCAAAACCCACCTTTTTTATGTATAACTTTAAATAGCTGTTTTTCCTTTGACGGCCCAGTTCTGCCCCGAGCCTTTTTACTTACATTAGGAAAAAAAAATTTTTTCTAGTAACTGTTCTGTGTGTCTTGCTGCAAAAAAGCAATTTCTTTGTGAAATTTGATAGTTTTTTTTGCATTGGTGATTTTATTTTGAGCAGATCCCGCAGTTGTATGTAGTTTTTTTGAAAATATAAATTCCCACCCTATGGGCAGTTGTAAATCCCGGGGAGCAGGAAAAACCTGTTGATTTTGTTTTTACGGTTTTCCCCAGAGTTTCAAGGTATTCCTAGAAAAAAATTTTTTTTCAACCCTATTTGGCTGTGGAAATTAGGGGATTAAGAATAGCTGTATTTCCCGTCTTCAAAAAGGACTGTCAAAACTCTTCCATCCCTTCTTAAATTTTTTTCTTTCTGAACATTGAGCGAAATGAGGAGTTAAGCGAGCAAAGAGGGTTGTAGGACATGGGGTAGGGGTTTACGAGAAAGTTGCCCCTTTCCATGGGGTGCAACCGCAACCCAGGGTTGTGGTTGCAAAACCTCAGGTTTCGGGGGTCGGGCCTGTGTTCTCATAAAACACCCTCGCCATTGTTTTCGTGGTTAATGCAACCTGCACCCAGCATCTTACCCCCCGTCCCCCCCAGTCACGGCCCCAAATGTGTATCACTCGCACATCCGTCCAATGATCGAAACAGCCCCTGTCAATTCATGTACCACCATGGAATAAAACCCTTTTCGAAGACCTTTTTGAGGAAAAAAGAGGTTGGGGTCAGAAGGCATTAAAAGATCAAAAGGCCAAAGAATGATTTGGGTGCTTTTAGCCCAATCGCTGAAGCCCCCAAGGGGAGAAGGAAGCGGGCAATCGGCCCAAAAAACCGGCCCTTGGGGGGAAAGTTTGCAGTGCTGTTGTTGTAGCCGCCCCCAGGTGCAGAATGTAGGATGAGGAAATCCCTTTTGGTTTATGATGATATGATGACATTCGGAAACCAATTGGTTTTTTCAGCAGAATTTGCTTGCGGGCTTATCACTGGGAAAAGTAAGAAATGAGGGGTAATTCAGTATGGGTCCCCCCCCCCAAAAAAAGGGGAGAGGGCGGGGCGCCCAAAAATCCGCTGAGATTATTCCCCCAGCCACAATCAGCGGGGAACCGCCGTCCCGCTTTCGCCCCTCGAAAAAGGGCCAGGACCTTCAAGTTTGGCCTTTTCGAGCAAACCCCTGATTACCACCATTATATGCCCCTTTTCGTAAACGCATCGTAAAAGGGGAAAATTTAGGGGTTTTTAAAACCCCAACCCAAAATGTCTATCCCCATGGCGAATGCAAGAATTGCTGTCTAAGGGGCATTTTTTGCTGTGTTAAAGAATGCGGACGCCCCCCGGGGGCTACCCACCCCCCTGTAACTCGGGCCCTGCTGTGAACCGGGGTTAATGAGAAGAACACCAGCCCCGGTTACCCAAAACCCCCGTAATCGGGGGTTGATGCGAACCCGCTGTTTTAAAAGATAAGGGTCCAGCCCTTGCTCTCACCACACCCATGTAAATCCGACCCCGCCGTTTAACCCGCTGATCCCGTTTACAGCCTCCCCACCTTGTCAGTAATTTTCCTCCAAAACCCCCTTGCTAAATGCAGGTTTTCAGCAGGCTCGTTGCCTATGGGGACTTGTTTCGTTTTCTTCCATTCTAAGTCCGGTGGAACAATGTCCCCAGAAATGGCAAGTACTCTAGCAGCACAGTAAGGAAACCATTGTTTTTAATTAGTTTTTTTTTATTGAGAAATTTTTTTGATGTCCTAAAGGGCCCCGGCGGGGGTTTTTTGGGGCTTTGCATCGGACTGGGTAGTCAATGTCCCGTTCAACTAAAATGGTGGTTGAAAGACCCTTTTTTTGGGACTTTTTTTAAATTTGGGGGCAGACAGGGTTTTTTGGGATCTGCGGTCCAGGACGATATAGTCAATGTCCATTCAACTAAAATAGTATTCAAAGACTCCTTTTTTTCCCGGGACTTTTTTTTTCTGGGGGTCATGAGGTTTTTGGGTCATGCGTGGGGCCCGGACAGGTATAGAAAAATTGGGTTAAAAATTTTTCCCCTTTTTTTTTTTAAATTGGGGGTTTTTGGAAAACTCCCTTTTTGCCCTTTTTGGCATTTTAAAATGTGGGTCAGACAGGTTTAAAAGGGTTTCTGCGTTCCCGGACAGGATATAATGTCCGTTCAAGTAAAATAATGGGGTTCAAAAAATACTGCCTTCTGGCACTTTTTAATTTGTGGGTGTGAGGTTTTTAAAGGGGCATGCTTTGTAAAGCAGGGATAGGAATGGGTTGTGATTTTTTCTGTGACTTTTATAACCCAATTTCTTGCCCAAGATGTAGCACGTATCCCCATTTGACTGTTTGATGTTAATTCCAGCTTCCCAGCCCCTTTTTGGGTGTAAGAATGAAGGTGTTGTTTCTCTCCCATAGACTTTAATGGTCATCGGCGATAATCTGTTATCGACTATCGGATATCGTCATGATAATTGTCGATATCGACTATCGAATCAATAACGATAGTTGATACAGTCGCTCATCACTAACTGTAACTCCTTCCAAATATTGGAATGACTTCCAGCAAATGGATGTACAGGTACGTCCTGGACATCTTGTAGGCTCACGAGTGGGGCCCGCACAATCACGGCATGGAACCAGCTGTATATTACAGCTGGCTACATGCTGTGTCGCCCATGAGCAGAGCTCACTCCGGACGTGGGCGATCAATCCCTTATCTGCCGTGGTCAGTCACAATCGCGGCAGCTAAGCAGGGACCTCCCTGTTTTTATTGTGTAAAAGCAGTAAAATATAAAAAATATATACAAATTTCGTAACCACTGTGAAAAAAAAAAAAAAAAAAACACTACCAGGATTGTTGTATTTTGTTCATCCTGCCTCCCAAAAACCTTGATAAAAAGTGATCAAAGCATCATATGAACCCCATAATGGTAACAATAAAAACGACAACTCCTCATTCTAAAATCATACCCTTAATCAGTTCCATATACAGAACAATAAAAAATTTATGGCTATCAGACTATGACAATATAGAAACACAATTTTTTATAAATCCATTTCTATTTAGTAAAATTAGTAAAAAAATGTTAAAACTATATAAAATTAATATTTTTGTAATTGTATCGACCTGCATAGAAAAGCTATCATTCCATTTATACTGCACAGTGAACACTGTAAAAATGAAGCCCAAAAACAATGGCAAAAATACATTTTTGCAACCCATTTTCATGGCCCAATGCTAAAAAAAACTATATAACACCTGTGCGCCCACAATGCACAATGCACCCCTAGATGAAATCCATGAGGGATGTTCAATCCAAGATGCGGTGACGGTTTCACCTGTTCTGATACTTTGTGGGCTTTGTAATTGCAATGTGGCTCCCACCAAAATCTGCGTTCCAAAAGCCAAATGGTGCTCCCTTCGTTTTACAGCCTTGCCATGCACCCTAACAGCAGGTTATACCCACATATAGGGTATTACTGAACTTGCAAGAAATTGCATACCAATTTTGGGGTGGTTTTTTTCTTCCAGGATTCCTTGTAAAAATGAAACATTTTCCGCTAAAATTACAGATTGTTGGATTTTATTTTTTATTTTCATAATCTAACGCTAAAAGATTTGTTAAACAGCTGTTGGGTCGAAACACTCACTACACCCCTTTATATTTTCCTTATGGGGTCTATTTTCCAGTATGGGGTATTTTTAAGTTTTAGCACCTTAGGGTGTCGGCAAACCAGTAATAGTGCCTAAAGAAAATTGCAATAAAAATGAGACCTCCAAGTCCAGTAGGTGTTCCTCGTATTCTGAGGCTTGTGGTTGAGCCAAATTGTGTACTGGGGCCAAATATGGGATGGCAGAATTGGGGAAATTTATGTTGAGTAGAATTTCCCTGGTTACATCTACCATGTTCCACTGAAAAATGTATGAAATTGAAAATCTGGAAAGAAAAAATGAAATGTCCCCTCTACTTGCTTTAATTTTGGTGAAACACCTAATACCTAATGGGTTAACAAACTTCCTGTTTTAAAATACTTTAGGGGTTTAGTTTCTTAGATTGAGTCACTTTTCAGGGCCAACAGAACTGGACTAGTTCCTAAAAAAATCTATATTTTCTTGAATATGTATAAAAACTGTCTAGGTCTAAATTCTCTGTGTTGCCCATATCAACCAATGAAAGCAACACTTTAATTTCATACAGTGCTCTGGAAAAATGAAAGGGGTGCTCTGATTGGTTGCTATGGACAACACAGAGAGTTTTACACCTAGACAGTTTTCATACATGTGGCCCTAAGTTTCTAAGCCTCCTAATGTCATGATGAAAATAAAAAGACATTTAAAAAATGATGCCAACCTACATTAGACATATGATAGATGCTTGTTATGAACTATTTTGTGTGGAATAACACACAGAAAGTTTTTAACTTTGAAAATGGCTAATTTTTTTAAATTTTCACAACATTTTGATATTTTTTTTGCAAACAAAAGGATTGTGTGGACAAACAAGTTTTACTAACTTAAAGCACAACGTGTCACAGGTAAACAGTCTCCGAATCACATGGATAGGTAAAATTATCAAAACTTTTTTTTTTTTCATAAAAGGGAGACATGTATGAAGGAAGGGACTTTAAAGTGAATTGTCGAGTCTTGTTTTCAGTGTTTAATGCACCTGAATGAATGAAAGTGGTCTAAAGATTGACTCGCCCTGTCTATGTGTTAGGCGCATTAGCAATGTGCCTAACATGTATAAAGGCTATAGATATGCTAGAAATAAAAGAAAAGTAATTAGAATAGCATGTCAGTGAATAGAAATTATGGTACTGATCTTGCTTGGTGGACCACAGGACCTAGTAAGACCTGTGGTGTGCTGACTCTTGCTGTATGCAGAATAAAGGGTGAGAGCAGCAAAAATAAATTTCAAATGTAGTAAAAATTAAAAAATGTAAAAACTGAACAACAACATCAGTGGGTTATTTAATGTAAAACTAGTTTTAGATTCTATTAAATGTAAATGCATTTTATATATATGTTTTATATTTTTAGGATACTATATATTTTAATATTAATTTTATATGATACATTTTTTTATTAAAGTTAAATAATTTAATTTTATACCGTTTGATAATTATCATAAATTACTTTTTATTACTAGTGTAAGTTGAGAAATATTGGACATTTTTTCCCCTAACAGCAAATCTAGCTCCACTTCGACTCCTCTGGCTCAGGCAGACCATATTGAAATAGAACTGCCTGTTTGAGCAGTAATGTGCCTTGTTTTGCCGAACCACATTCATATATGTGTGTACCATTATGAATGTGGTGTGACATGCCCTCAAAAAGCTCCCAGAATGCTCACTCATGTTAAGCGCATTAGAAAGTGTTGAGTCTTACGAACAATGCGCCTAACGCATTCATTAGGTGCATTAGAAATCATAGCCGACTCACTTAGGCACATTTTTCGCCAGAAAAAAGGTGAAAAACCAGATCATACATGTCTCCCAAAGTGACACATGTCAGATTTCAGTAATGGAGCTCTGTCATGAAGGTCAAAACTGGCTGCCTTGGTAAGGGGTTAAAATATCTTAGTCCTGGCTTCTAGTGATGAGCGATTGTGTCAACTATCGTTATTGAGTCGATAGTCGATATCAGCAATTATCATGGAGATATCCGATAGTCGATAATAGATTATCGCCGATGACTAGTGATGAGCGATTACGTTGACTATCCTCATCGGGTCGATAGTCGATATCGGCAATTATCAAGACGATTTCCGATAGTCGATAATAGATTATCGCCGATGACCATTAAAGTCTATGGGAGAGGAACAACACCTTCATTCTTACACCCAAACAGGGCTGGAGAAGCTGGAATTAACATCCACAACAGTCAAATGGATACGTGCAACATTTCTGGCAACACACTTAGGTTATAAAAGCCACAGAAAAGAAGTCACAGACCATTCACTATCCCTGTCTTGTACCACAGCATGACCCTTAAACCTGCATCACCCACAAATTCAAAAGTGCCAGAAGGCAGTATGATTTGAACCATCATTTTACTTGAACTGGACATTGACTATACCTGTCCTGGGCCACAGCATGAGCCCCAAACCTGCATGACCCCCACATTTAAAAAGTGCCGGAAAAAGGAGTATTTCAACCACCATTTTAGTTTCACTGGACATTGACTATACCTGTCCTGGGCCACAGCATGAGCCCCAAACCTGCATGACCCCCAGATTTAAAAAGTGCCGGAAAAAGGAGTCTTTCCACCACCATTTGAGTTGAACTGGACCTTGACTATTCCTGTCCTGTACCACAGCATTACCCTTAAACCTGTTTGATCCACAGATCACAAAGTGGCACTATGCTATTTTGTACAGTGTCATTTAGTATATTTTTGGTAACTGACATTTGTTTACAGAATTTATTTAGGGAAGTTTTATTTATAGTTTTACATTATTATTATTATTTTGCTTTTTTTTTCAAGTGTGATAACATACAACATACACCCCTCCCTGCAGTTTTTAAAGTTTTTTTTTTACACGTGTAGATGTGTTAATTCATCCGCACACCCCATAAGTAATACAAATGTCCTAATCATCCCTAAAACACTTCTTAGTTGAGAAGACATTTGCCCTCCTGGCTTCTGAGACTGATTCAGCCAATCAATTCAATGGTTTCATTTTTCCTCCAAATCCTTCTTCAGTGATTAGGGACAGACTCCCCTGGAGATCAAATGATGCAACCCCATAGTGACTCCAGCCCCAGAAAATTTTAAGTCTCAAATTGTGCAATTTGTGTCCAGCCCTGGAGCCCTTTTTGACACTACTTAACCTCACAGAAATCACCTTTTTCTAAATCAGATTTTTAGAGAAATTTGAAGCTCTCCTGATTGCCCCTAACGGTGAGAGCCAGTGCTGCCATCAGCCATCTGTTAACACGGAGGTCCAGCTGCCAGGGCCAGACTTACAGTGGGTGCGGTGAGAGCCCAGGCTAGCGTCTGTCATCTATTAACACGCAGGTTCAGCAGCCAGGGCCGGAGTTACAGTGGGTGCGGTGAGAGCCCTTATGACGCAGCAACGAAAACAGTCGTGCTGAAGCAGAGTGCAGAAGCGGAAGTGTGAGGTAAGACCTCCAGCCTTCCTCAGTACACAGTCTAGACGCTGGTAGCGTTTGCCCCTCCGTATTAGTGTGGACCAATTGAGCTTCGCTTGGAAATACTGGTGGTTAACGCTCCTGTTCCACCCAGGTGCCCTTTTTCTTGGCATTCTTTTTCTCATTTTACTCAACGTGCTGGAGGAAATTGTCTCTGTTCTTTGTTCTCTGTCCGTGCTCCATACTCCGTGTCCTCTGAATAACCTACATCTGGTCAAATCTTCCTGTACCTCCCTTGTACAATTCAGAGGAATTTTTTACCAGCTATTTTGTACATGCAAGTTTTTTAGTAGTTTAATTCTAGTAAACACATTCTTAAAATAGGATGGAATCCCACCATGTCTTTGTTTCTCTTTTTTTAATTGTATTAAATGGGTTGTCTCAATACAGGTATTGCTAGCTATGTTAAAGATCTTGCAAAAACAAGTCATTTTGCAATATGTGTCCAGTAACAGTGTCCTACATATTCCTGTTTCTGACAGCACAATCACCCTTGAGCCACTCGTGACAATTGTGAAGAACAAATGTCTGTTAGAAACCACATATTTTACAATAGGACCTGTAGTCTAGCTGCACTTCACAGCAAAATGCCGCCAAAAATTCAAAATATGAGCCACTTTTGACAATTGTGAAGAACAAATGTCTGTTAGAAACAACATTTTTTTATAATAGGACCTGTAGTATTGCTGCATTTCAAAGCAACATAACTCAAAAAATTATAAAAATGACTTCTCAGCCACTGTTAAAAATTGTGAGGGAGAAATGCCACTCAAAAGCCACATTTCTGTTCCAAAGGACCACGATTATTGCTGTATCTCACAGCAACATGATCCAAAAAAATTATAAATATAACTTCTCAGCCACTGTTAAAAATTGTGAGGGAGAAATGACACTTAAAAGCCACTTTTCTGTTCCAAAGGACCAAGATTATTTCTTTATCTCACAGCAACATGACACCAAAAAAAATATAAATATGACATCTAAGCCACTATTAAAAAATTTGATGGAGAAATGCCACTTAGAAGCCACATTTCTGTTCCAATGGACCATAATTATAGCTGTATCTCACAGCAACATGAACTCAAAACCATTGACAATGCGCAAAACTGTCTAAAGATAAAGTGATGTACATGGAATACGGTGTTGTTATGAAACCTTGCTGTCTTTTACAGTTTCCACACCGCAAAACCACCAAACTGAACGGTTGCGAACTGCGAATAAAACTAGCAGAAAGAAATAATCATTTTAAAAAACATTTTTCAAGAGGACCATTTCTGTTTGAAGAGGAATGTGAAGTAGACCGGCAACTAATCGGTGACCTTGGCAATTGGGGCCACAACATCATCAGAGATCCATGCCTGATTCATCTTGATGAAAGTCAAACGATCCACATTATCTGTGGAAAGCCGGATGCATTTGTCTGTAATGACTCCTCCAACTGTGCTGAAGGTCCGCTCAGATATGACGCTGGCTGCTGGGCAGGACAACACCTCTATGGCGTGGCAAGCGAGCTCGGGCCATTCATCCATTTTGGATACCCAGAAGTCTATTGGGTCTGGAACACATACAAAAACATCGGTGTTGAGACGCAGATAGTCGTGCACCATGATATTAAGCAGGTCTCTGTGTGTTGGATGTGTGCCCTGCATTGCATGCGTTGGTGTGGTGGTAAATAAAGGTTGCAAGAGGTCACCCATTAGGCTTCTGCCACCTTGCCTGCTGCTGCCGCTACGGCTGTTTGCCACTCTACTGCTGTCACGTCGCTGACGTTGTTCCACCGTGACATTTGAAGAACGTGAAGCAGACAAAACAGATGTCTCCAGTTGATCAATCAGCAGGGTCTCCAGTTCCTGAATTTTACTCTCTATTTGGATGGGTGGAAGGAAAAGTGCTGAGTTTTGTTTTGTACCGGGGATCCAGGAGGGTGGCCACCCAGTAACTGTTGTTCATTTTGATGGCCTTAATGCGAGGATCATGTTGGAGGAAATGGAGCATCCAAGCACTCATGTGAGAGAAGGAGCCTTGATTTCCCAAGCCTCTGGGTCGAGGGGCACTAGCAAACTGATCTTCCTCATCTTCCTCCTCCGCCTCAAATTTGCGCCAACCTCTTTCCAAGGCAGGGACGTCGGTAACGTCGGTGTCTAGGAATACCTCCTCCTCCGCTTCCTTTGGCACAGCTTCAACACAGCCCTGACTTGCCTCAGATGATGCACCCTGAGAGCTGATGCGCCGCCTTGCACTAGCCCTGGACCCCGAACCACTGCCTAATGAAGACCGATAGGCTCCGTGTCCGCATCTGTGTCCATCTCCTCCTCCATCGCTGGCGGGACCTGATGTTTCAGAGTGTCCAACGATCGTTCCAGAACTAAGATCACCACAATGCTCATGCTGACAAGGGCATCGTCCGCACGGACCATTTTGGTGGCGTCTTCAAAACTGGCAAAGAGGGTGCAAAGCTCTTTCACCTGCCTCCACTCTCGGTGGCTCAACACCCCAAGGTCTGCACCGCTGCATGTCAGGCCATGTGTCACTTCGTACTGCGTAATGGCATTGCGCTGCTGCCACAAACGCTGGAGCATGTATAGGGTGGAATTCCAGCGTGTTGCCCCGTGTTGACGGGGAGGCCGAGCTGACGCTGCAACGCAGCCAGGCGGGACGAAGCATGGTGCGAACGGCGGAAGTGCGAACTCAGACCTCGATCCTTCTTCAGCAGGCAGTCCAGACCCGGGTAGCGCTTTAGAAATTTCTGGACGACGAGGTTCATGACATGTGCCAGGCAAGGGATGTGCTCCAGCCTACCAATCTTAAGGCGGCCAGCAGATTTCGCCCGTTATCGCACACCACCCTTGCCTGGCACTAAGGTTCTTTTCACCCAGCCAGCGCTCGGCTCTCGTGCGGAAGCCGTCCACAGCTCCTGACCTGTGTGTGGACGGTCTCCAAGACAGATTAATTTCAACACGGCCTAGATTCTCTGGGCACGTGATGCCACCAGAGGACCTTGGGGGAAAGAGCCCTGCACCATCCCTGCGGTTTTGAAGAGCGTGCCCCGAGCCTGAGAGCCACCGTCACTCCCAGAGACATCCACCCAGCTCATCCAGTGAGCTGTCATAGAGATATAGCGGCCTTGGCCGTGCTTACTAGTCCATGTGTCGGTGGTCAGATGGACTTTTCCGGACACAGATGCAGACAACGCGCTTAAAATTTTAGATGACACGTGGCTGGTCAGGGCAGGGACGGCTTTTCTGGCAAAGAAATGCCTTCACGGCATCTGGTATTGGGGGCAGGCAAGGGCCATGATGTGGCGGAACCCATCTGTGTCCACCAGACGGAAAGGCAACATTTCCAAGGCCAAAAGCCTGGCAATGCTGACATTCAGGCTTTTGGCTTTGGGATGGTTTGGGTTAAAGTGTTTCTTTCTGCTCCCAAACCTGGAAGACAGAAGGCTGGCTGCTAGACTGGCCGCTGTACGGCGTGGGTCGCCAAACGTCGGGGGGAAAGGGGGAGGAGGGGGGTCTGGTGGTGCTGGTGGGGCTCGGGCACGGGGGAGGCTAAGTGGAGGTGATCCCTTTAAAAGTGG